>JAQGBZ010000405.1:0-53440 GCA_034687125.1 Neelides folsomi
AATTGAAATTCGTATCTCTGGAAATTATGTGCGGGTTTTTCAAACTCACCTGCACGGATTTTCTGAATAGAATATAGGCATTAAGAGAACAAATTGAATACTCTAATGTTCAAAGCTTACATTTTATTATCAATTTTAATTTTATAGCTATAAATTAACCGCTTTACGATTGCCCAAAATTAAAGACGAAGCATAATTTCACCTGCAAAAAATGCATTCGTCATTTTCTCAGGCTAGGATTAGGCATAAGATAAAAAACCATTTTAATTGCAATAACATTTTGTTCCAAAATCATATTTTTGGTTCGCTATGACAAAATTTACGAATTAAAGCTTAAAAGTATAATAGGTAATGAAATATTGTTATTGTTATGTTACGATGAAGCACACCTTGACCATTGATGATCACGTTCGGTCAATGGAACATAAATAACCCCCATTAATGATTTTCTTTCAATTTTTCCGTTTTGAAGCTTATCAATCTGTAAATTGAATAAAAACCATTTTATTTAATATAAATAATCTGATATTATTGAATTATTCTCAACAATTAAAAACCTTCATTACATACTTGTTCAAGCTGTTGATTTCCACCCTCTGGACCAACTGGAAGAATTAACCGACCTCCAACTTTCAATTGTGCAATTAACTATACAGTAAAATCCAAAGTTTTAATATAATTCAATAATAATATAAATATGTATCTTATAAAATTAATCCAACCGGCTGAGGAATTTCTGCAGCAGCTGCACCAACGTGAATGGCATCGTATGGACCTTCTTCGTGAAGACCTTTCCTTCCGTCTCCAACTACAAAATATAACAAATTATTGAATTGTTAAATTAATAAATAAATGGTACTTTTAGGTATTCTAGTTTTCAGATCAAAATAGCTTTATTTTGCTACCGATAAACGTAACGATTCCTGAGCTTAAAAGATCTGGGACTGATTTCATCATATTCTGTTTAGATGTTTCAACTAGTTCTGGCATATGCTCAATTCCAAAAACTTTACCAGTCGAACCGACCTGTTCAATTATTAAAGTTTAATAGTATTTAGTTTTATTTAGTATACTTATAAATTCAATTTAAAAAATCCATTTTTAAAGAAATTCATTAAATGTAATTTCAACTAACCATTACTCCCATACAAGCTGTAAGATAACCACTTCCAGACCCGACTATAAACAAAAGTACACAAATCTTTCAGCTGTATTTTTGATTAATGAAAATTAAATTAATTAAATATAATCCTTTGATTTAAAATGTAAAAATACCATCCAGAACTCTTGCTCCTTCTTTAAGATGACCAGAAAGGACTTCTAAAGCATGGGCGTGCTACATTTTTAATAAGCCATCATTAGACATGACATTAAATATAAATAAATAAATGATAAATTGACATTAAATATATGGTAAAAATACAATCATGTAAATATAATAGTAACAATAAATATATTTTACCATATGAGGAGCTGAAATAGTAACACCGAAACCAATTCCTTGTGGGGAGTCGATATAAGGACTACTCTTAGAAAAGAAGCCTCTGTCAACAGCCATCATCGCGTCTTCAACATTTTTTGAGCGTATAATTCCATTAGCTAAAATAAAAAGACGCCACAATAATTATACAAATATTTACAACTTGTAAATATTTGTAAAAAAATGTATAAAACAATTATTGAGTACGTTTATTAATTTACATTTAAGATGCCTAACTAAATCAGCATTGTCCTTTCCGTGAGACCTCCAAGCCATTGAAAATGCACGATTACAGAAAACTAGAAAGAATAAACCTTTATTTCAATTAATATAAAATAATGCGATAATTGTAATTTGCAGTGTTTTACTTGAAATCCGTGGCCACATTCAAAGACAAACAGTTCTCAATGAAAAAGTTTAATTGTAATTTCAATTGGTTATTCCATTACTCGTCCTTATTTATTTATACAAAAGTTATTTTAGTTTTAGTTGATTAATTATCATTCGTATATTTGGATGATGGATTTTGTTTGCTGAATATTTTTATATTTTATTTATTTTATAACCAATTTGTTTTGAAACTTTTGAATCGTCGTTTTTCGTCGTAAAATAAAGATATTTGATTTTATCAACAGATAGACTCAAGTAGTGATTCAAGTTTTGAAACTTTCGGGAATTTATCATTATGCCCCAATATGCAATATTCCAATTTTGGTCGTTACAACTTACAACTGTAGATTATATAGTATACGTATCATACCCATTAAATATTTATATTTCGAAATATATACGTCTGTATTTTACATAATATTTATAACAAAATACATAATAAGAACAAATACATTTTATCATATAATAATTTTTCTATAAATGTGTAATTACATATTTTTCATACTGCATTATAAATAATACATTAGAGATCACATAAACAGTATTCAGTTATTAAAGCAGTTTTAATACTGCTTTACGCTTTAGAATGGTATTCTAAATTAAAATGTTTGAATGGAATAACATCTCACATATTTGAATTATTTGTAAAATAAAACAACATATTTTTAGGAAACTCATATAATTGAATCATTATATTTTTTTATAAATTCTCCGATTTTCAATAACATTGTAGAATATAAAATGCTCAAGAACAAGAATTTCCACTCTATTATATTCTATGGTATAAAAATACTGGGATGTTTATTTACAATGTACTACAATCAACTTTCAATAAAAGACAATTGGTGTGAGTATGACATTAGCTGTTCTTTTAAAACTAATTCTCTATGTATAAGTATGAAAAGGACAGGTGGAAGTAAATGGCAATTAGAGAAGAATTTGTAATACAATTTTTAATTGATTAATTGATAATAAATTCCTCAATATATTTCTTATAAGTTTATGAGGGCTGTAAAAATTAATTGATTAACTATTATACATTTATTATTCATTAAGATTTCATTCAAACGGTCGTGTTTTGAGGATAAAATTACCAATTCAAAAGAAATGTTTTAGGAGAAATTTTTAGCACCGGAAATTCCAGATTCCACGAAACAACATTTTAGTTAAAAAGTCTTCAAACGTCTCTTCTTCACTGCGTGAAACTGGACAACCTTGAACAAAGAATTTTAATTGCCTTGAGAAAGGCTAGATAAAAATTTAATATCTTTGCTCACTAGGATTCTCTAATATTTAAACGGATGACGGATAACACTTGAATAAACTTATTATGTGGAATGTTATCAACAAAAGATTTAAACTGCAGCTAAAACTCTAACTATGTACTTATAGGCTGGTTTAATGAAGGAGACAGAGCTTAAGGTTGTACAAGAGAGAAAAATGTACATTTTCCAATCATTCTGATAATGACGAGCAAATACCTGTATTTACATCTCTTCTATCTTTTATATATATTTATTGTGTATGTTTCTTTATCCTTATATATGTAAAGAGGGTCTTATATAGATACTCCTCCTGTCTGAGACGTAAATAATAATGAAAGGAAAGAGACGCAATGGGGATATAACAATGTTTGTACAATATAGGACATTTTATTGACCACTCAATATGATTTAGTGAAAGGCGCATTCCAACAAGTCAGTGAAGGATTTAAAAAGCTTAAGGAGAAAAACAAAGAATTCCCCAAAAGACATTTTTAAGAAATGGGTTGCAAAAAAACCATCAAAAGAACTGTCGAGAAATGCAGACAGGTATTTATTGTTCGAGGTTTCCTTTCGAGCCCTATTGGTTCAAATGATGAGAAGGGATGTTAAAATAATTAGTAATGGCGCAAGTTTATAATCTTAATTAACCATAGCCAAATTAACAGTAATATGAAAAAATGGATTTCTCCCCTTCGTGTTCTCTTTGAGATGCAAAGGAAGGACCTTGAGCCATTCATTGAATCCATCCGTGTCTCCTCGGAGCTCCTTTTCTATTCCAGCGCCTAGTAATTAATTCTTAGCAAAAATGAAGACAAATAGACTTCCATTCGTTTTAATACGATGATGAAAAGCCGAAGCCGCTGTGATGCTGACATGTGTCTGGGCAAGAAGAATGTGCTTGCTATTTGCATGTGAAAAGAGTGTATTGAAATGAATGAAGATCAGCAGAGAGTCAAAGCGTAATGAATAATTTGAGCGGTCAATTATAGTCGTGTGGTGATTAATTGAATGATGATTCCCCACCGAGCTTCGAGTATGAAAATAAATGAGGATCGCCGCCGAGATCCGGCTCAAGCGACAGGAGACGGACTGAGGGGAGATTAGGAGAAGCCATCCAGGGATTTGAATTTCGACAGACGAAATGTTGTCGTGCGGGTTTGGAGTATTAGGCCCATTGCTCAGATTAACCCTCTCAAATCTCTCAAAGCGTGATAGTTATTTTCCGAAGATGGGACTGAAAAATTCCCCACAGCCGTTTATTATTGGGGGAGGGAGACGTCGAGCAAAGGTGATCTTGGAGGGAGACGGAATTCTTGAGTTCTTGGATTCGCTTTCCCTTGAGGAGACTTCCACGCCAAAGAAAGATAAATGAGAGGTTGGGAAGTGGATAATGGAGAAGGTATGCGATTGTGAAGTGGGATTCCTTGCATTTTTGTTGCCACATTATCCTCCACTTTTTCTGCATGGGTTGGGGCGAGGAGGGAAGGGTGTTGGGTAGAAGAAGTTGATCTACAGACATCTTCCTATGCTCCTTCGTTCGTCCTTCCTTCGTCTCCCTTTGGCCCTCTCTACAGCAGTCCCCCCGTCCTAATCTCTCGCCTCAAGGAATTCGAGAGAGATCCCTGATGATTATGCATCTGCCCTCAAATTTAGAGCCTCCTTTCCTCCCTTTACGTAACTTCGCCCTCCTCTGAATTCCTTCCCCGAAACAATCATTACACATTCCACCCCATCTCATCTCCTCATCTTGATCCAAGCCTTCGGTCCATACATACTTCCATGTATCGACTTGCCGAGGTGTATTACATGCGTCCAGGCGGTCCCTTCAACCTCCACATTCGCACTCGCTCCATTTGTACTTTCTCCCCCCAACAACATCTTTGTGGAAGGACGGTCAAGGGCAGACTCCTATTTTTATTCGCCGCCATCACACATTCCATTCCTCCCCCCTCCCCACGGCTCAACGAGGAAGATGGGCAGTCCTCTAATTACCCACACAAATTAATATTCTCATGCGGCGGCACACACATGGAATACCTTGAAACCATTTTACTCCAAGGTTTCTCCGGACACTTGAGGAGGCTAAGAAGTCATTGTGTTGGAGGGAATGAGGAATGTTCAAATTGGAGGAACCTGAGAGGGCAGAGGTCCAAGGTGGAGGGCTAAAGGAAGAAGAGTTAGTGTGGTTAATGGTTGGGCTCATCCCTGAAAGATCCAAAAGTATGTTTATAATTTATAAATAAAAGGGTTCTCTTCAATGAATGAGAGAGGAGGACCCGGGGTCGGAGTTGATGGCGGGTTGATGCGGGTTGGGTGAAGGATGAAGGGTGTTGAGGCCTCTCGACCAAAAGGAGGATTATGTAGATTTCCTGCCCTACAGGGGAATCTTTTTTGTTCTTCATCACTTTTTCATCATAGACTTGGATGGGGAGAGATAGGGACAAGGGTGGAATCTCCTGTGTATGGGAGATGAACCTCCGTGCAAAGCAAAGGTATTCGGTTATATCCCCAACAACCCCTATAGATCCAACGTACGAGTATGTATGTGTGGCTATAAAATGTAAAATGTTTCAAAGGGGGCTGCTGTGATAAGTCGGGGTGAGACGGGGATGAAGCCGAGCAACCCAACTCTTCTCTCTCGCAAGAAGGGCCTCAAGAGCAGAAGTTCTTGAATGTGGATTCTACATGTTGGGCCTGAGCTCGCTGCCATCGGGCAAATTCCTCAGCAGAAGTTGGAAGACTGGGCCTAGTTGTTTTCTAGCATTGCGTGGGTTCACCACCACCGCTCCACAATCTCTTCAGTCAGAGTCCTTTCCTCTCCCCGACGTGTACGTTGAGTATCGCTCCTCTTGCCCCCGCTCCCACCTCAATTAAATCCACAATTCCTCGACACGAGGGCAGGCATCTCCACAAGGAAGTCCCGGCTGTTGAGAGTGCCGGTCATCCCGAAATTATTATAAAGTGAAAAGTGAGTTGCGAAAAGAAGCCTGTAGAGGAAATTAGGGTTGGTGAGTTGCGAGCTCAGAGGATTGTTCCATTGTTTCGCAGTTGATTGCAAAGGGACGTAACGCAATGGCAGCAAGGTCTGTAGTGTGAACCGCATTCCTCAGTGGTCAACTCACTGCTCAATGAGGTGACCGAGTGAAACTATTCGAAATAATATAATATAGCCAAACTGCATCTCACAACCAGCTCTCCTATTAACTATTAACCCCTCTCACACTCCTCGTTTTTTCTGAGCCTTCTGAGGTCCATCTCGCATTCCACTCGAAGAAAGTGAAGTGGCTCACACAGGCGAGTTTCCCAAATTTTAATTATATAGAGAGGAGACTTGACACATCTGTGAGGCAAGAAAGTCACCTGGCTCGAACCCTCTCTCGTGTGGAGCACATACCGTCGACAATACATACCTCATTGCAGTGTGCCTTGTGAAAGTTGATAATAATTATTCGAATTCCTCTCCTGTTCCTTCCTCTTTGCAAGTGGTACTCGAGGCAAAGGAGATTCCTCAGAAGACTCCAAGCGATAGAATGTTTACTTGGTGAGGTGTGAAGCAAAGGAAGTCGACGTGTGACATCCGATCCAGTTCGCTCGCCCAAACTCGCCCATTTCCCAACACGCTCTCAATCCTTCTTGATGGGGAACCTTATGGCTGGCCGAACCGACACACCAGCTGAATGAGGAAAAATCATTTAGGATTCCATGACGGTGAGTGGAAGGCTTTTTAATTCTCTAAGCGAACTTCATAATATTTATTCCAATTGATTCGCGTCAGCACATTTCCAACCCTTATATCTAACTTAAAGTTCATAAGCCCAACAAGAATAAGAAGGCGATTTAAAAAACCCTTGCTGATAGGAGTGGAAAAATCCTTTGAGCATTGCTAGCATTGGAGGATTGAGGACAGTTGAGACAATCGGTGCTCGGAGGAGACTCATAAACAATGAGAGAGAATGAGGCTGTTAAAATTTTATGATTTGTTTGGCCGATTGTGTTGAGCGCTTTGAGGGTGCAAATACACGAGAGAGGTAGCTAAGGAGGAAAAGATCTCATTTTATCATTGCGAGCTCAACAGCTCATATAATTTATAAGGGTCGATGTCTAATGTTATTTCGATAGGGAATCGGAATGCAGAGAATGCGATATGGGTGCATGGCACATTTCTAAATACAACAAAGTTCGCATGCGATGATATTAAAGGGAGTTGGCAGTTGAATCAACAAGTGCGTTGCACTGTCATGCCATGAGGAATTTCGACTTCCCTATATAGGAAACCATGGCCGAGGATAGGCCACATTCTTTCCCTGGTCTGCAGACTGTAAATTGTACAATGTGCTCAACATGTATTGAGAGTGAGGATATGTAGGAGCAAATAATATTAGTAGCACTTGTGTAGCGGAATGAGAGTAAAGGGTTCTGCATGCATGCGGCTCTGAAAATAATTGTAAACTCCTTTCACGTGAGATATGTTCGTAACATGTTATTTTTAAAATCAAGTAATTATGAGGAAGGAATTTATGTATGATTCTGTCTTGTCTTTCATTCATTATTCATAGATATCACTGGTGCTCCTAATAATAATAATAATCCTCGCATTCCTTCCCATCCGTTGGCCACGAATTGTGAATTGTAATTGTGACTCTGAGGAATGCGAATATGAAATATTTATAAAGGCCAACCACGATTCTCATGAGAGTGCGAGGCAATCTTCATCCACTTACTACTATAGTAGTCGCCGTCCTCTATACAGATCCTCTTCAAATTCCACGCAGATGACACCTGGGAATTTGAAGGCTGACGAGAATTGGGAACTTTAATGTATTTATTAGATTTTGTTATTCTTTCCAGGGTTGGATAATGGGGCGATCGGATCATTATGCGAAGCGGGATTGTTGTTGACGGGCTACAGGCGAACGGAGTGAACCATCGCTGTGTGACGGTCGAGTTACTCACTGGAGAAACGATCATCTACTCGATCGAGGTAATTTTGAATTTATTCTGGATGGGGATGAATGGTGAGAATATATAGGATAATTAGGAGGAGAAAAATGCAGCTAAGGTGAGTCATGATGGGATGGGAGAAGGAATAAATTTGACGACAAATGACGAAGGTGGGGGAGATGAGAGGAATCGAGGAGGAGCCTCTGCCATTGGAATGCGAGGGGAAGGACAGCGAGCCATTAGTTCTAAAGGTGTGAATTGTTAATTTACAGGGGAAGACAACATGCAGCGCAATTTGGAATCGAGTCGAGGGCGAGTTGGTGGCACGCGGCGTTGTCCATCCACAGATTTTTGGACTAGCAATCAAAACTGGTATGACTTTTATTGAGCTGGTTCCTCGAGGGATTTATATGGTCAATTGTACATTATGAAGAGAGGACGAGGAGGTCTGCGCTGAATTGTGGAGAGGATGATGGGAGAGATAAGGAGGGTCGGAGAGTAAATAGTCAAATGGAACATCCTCCCTCTAATTCCAATCCTCTTACTCAGACTCCTCCACTTACCAAATGTTAAATTCTTGAAAGAGCGTAGCCCTTGCCCTCGTCTTCTTTTATTACACATCTTCCTCTCGAGGCGGAGTAATTATTCAGCAAGGCGAGAGAGTCGTGTCTGCAGACTTGCCCATCCAGGATCAACAATCATATTAGTTTATTTTGCAGGGTCCGACTGGGTGTTCGTGGATCCAGATGCCAAGGTGTCCAAGTACTTCACAAAGGAGTGGAAGTCGTCGACGGCGGTCCAAAATAACTCCATCAATGTAAGTATGAATTGAATGGTGGTGGCTAATAGGGAAGCTCTCCTTCTCGGTCGGATTCTTCTCAAGGTTCCCAAATGTATTGGAGGTAAAGGTGCCCACATTCCATGGGAGGAATGCCGAGGAAATGGGACCCAATGGCCCAGTCGCCCATCCTCACATCCTCATCTGTGGAGCCAACAATTTGGGAAGGGGAAATGGGCTCATAGCGTGCGAGGACCGCTGAGGAATTTCCCTATGCCAAAGAGACCCTTCATGCCCTATAAGGCGTGTATACGAGGTCTGGCTGAAGTGATTATTTTGCTGGTCGGTTTATGGAGGAAGCTGAAAGACTTCTCCGGTATGCAAGTCTAGCATTAGGAGTTTCCGCTCATCCTCCCTTGAATCTCAGCCTGGCCCTTTTCAATTATTTGGAATGAAATTTTTCCGAAGGACGTGCCCCTTCAAAGAAATATTTTTGGCCCGCCTCCTTTTCCTCCGCACCTGGCCTGTGGTTCATTTCTCCGATCTTTCCCTCCGTCGCCCCCAAGAGCCCTGCAGAGAGGATTGGGAGAGGAGTACGCGAGAGCCTTCACAATGGCCATACGACCCCTGCGCTTCCATGCCTCTCGGCCCTATGCGTAAAAGAAAATAAAATGAGACGGGGAAAAAATGAGTGGAGGCTCTTCTACTATTATTAGTGGACGTGTCGTGCATTCCATCTCCTCCCTCCCTCCCAAGGCAGAAGACCTGGAGGGAGGAAAAAAAAACTCTCCTTTACAAATAACCGTATTAAATGGGAGAATGAAAAATGAGGATTTTCGGTTTTATGAACCAGGCTGATGGAGCCGAATTATAATTCCTCAATGGCAGCCGGAGACATTCCTCTGGTGGCTCAACACTTGGCCTGATGGTTCTAGGAGCTGCATTCTTCCATCTGCCCCGAGTCCTTTGCCATTCCTCCTCCCATGTCCATTTCCCTCCAACTCCCATAAGGTATTCCAATCTCACCACTCTCATCTCCTGTCAGCCGAGGAAGACTGACACTGCCAGTAGGCTTACCAGGTTGAAGGATAGCCATCCGTAATAAATATCAGAGATTCCACTCAAATGTTGCTCACCCTCCTTCCCCACTCTCAGGAATTACTCCACACATTACACGAACATGATCAGACTCTGAATGCCTCCCATATATCCCTATGTCTTATATTAATCTCTCGCTCAATGGAGCGTCTAATAAGATGTGTCCAAGAGGAAATTTTGGATGAGATTCCATTTGCATTGCTAATGAAGCCACAAAGCTCAAATTTCACAATCACTCATCTCAAGAACAAGAATCTCTCTGTAAACGTTCATAGCCTTCTCCTCACCTTCCAACTCCTCTATGATCCATCTTTGTATTTTCCTCACAGTTCAGATTTGAGTTTATTTTCATTGTCCTTCCCACTGTGCCAATAGCTTATAAACACAAACGGTCAATTCTTTCTTCCAAGGAGAAGCTCTTTCAATATTTTATCAAACTTCGTACTGCTCCTCAAAATCCCTTCCCTATTAATATTAACTAACTTATTACTTTGAGATTTACTCATGTCATTGAGATAAGAATGAACGCTCACTTGGGTTAATGAGCTTGTCATTAAGAAGAAGAGACTCGCTATGGAGCTTGTTTAGAATGCAAATTGCAAATGAAAATAATAAATGAAAGTAGTAAAGGATATATCTTTTGTCTTACTCCAACAAGTGGGGCGGGTGATGAGCCCAGACATTGTAGTCATTTTTAAAAACCCGTCAATTTCCATCACCAAGAATGGCAAATGATTGAGATTAGACCTGTGTGAGGAGATAAGATGTTGATATGTAATGTCATGAGATTAGTAGATTAGTAATGAAGGGGAGACTCTTCCACGAACTCCCATCAACGGTATCTTATAAGATAAAGAGGAACAAAGAGATCATCAACTCTCCTCTCCGTTTCCTTCATTTCTTCTTAAAGAGGAGCTTGGGCGCTATTTAATGAGTTGAAAAGGAATGTTTAGAGATTTGATAAGGGAGTGAGAAGTGGCTCTTTGAATTGACTCAAGTGGATATCAGCCACGAGGAGTTTGGGCAAGGAATGATGAGACTCGATTGATTTTCATTAGAATTGCTTTGATTCACTCGCTTTAATCTATGCCAGTGAGAAGTGAGGGAAAAAATGTATTTACCTCCCGGCCATTTTTTTCTTAATTCCGGTAGCTCTTTTCTTTTCAAATTTTTACGAGCCCCATTCCTTCCATTTTACAAGGTGCGTCCGCCAGGCAACCTATCCTCCCCGATGCTTCTCTAACCATTATACAACATGTGTATGTACACAAGAGCCTATCCTCAATGAGGAGGGAGATAGGGGTATATAAGGCCTTATAGAGATAAGGGAAACCGAGGAGTCAGGATTTCTCTTCATGCTTTTTTGTTCCATTCCATTTCTTTTCCTACCTGTTGGATATAGTATGTATGGGGCTTCATGCCTCTCTTCGGATTACGAGCTCTGAGAGAAGTGATGGAATGGGCTCTTATGTGTAATGTGTGTGTGTGTGTGTGTGTGTGTGAGTTGATAGGTTTCAAGAAGTTGAACCTACTAAACCTTCTTCCCTCACCTTCCGCGCCTTCTCGCATGGGGTAAAATAATAATGGAGGGACTCATACACAGTCTCTGTAATGGAATAACATTGCTTCGTTGTCCCTTATTCAACCTCCACAATGAGGACGGGCACAGAGGAGATGTGTTGGGCCTTCCTTCGACGCTCCACTGTTTGAGTCCTGTGCGAAGCTCTGCTCTATTCTTGAGTAATAATGACATGGTTGCTGAAGGGCTCGTGAAAAAATGTTAACGAGTTCTGGAAGAATCATCATCATCATTAAGTGAGACGGGGAAAGGTAGCCCATCGATCCATCCGAGGAGAAGGAGAGAGAACCGAGATTTTACCCCATTCCTTCATCCTGCCGTTGACTGAGAACTAATGTGAATTCTTTTGTTTCAGGAGAGCAAGACACTCGTCCTCTACTGTCGTGTCCATTTCTACCTTGATGCCCTCCCCCAAAACTTGTAAGTGCCTTCAGATTGACAGAGTCCATAAAATACTAATTGTCATCCTCATTATGAGCACTCGACCGGAGGATATGTCCCAGACCTCTCCACCTTTCTTATTTCCTCAGTGTCATTGCCCAGGAGCAAACGCCCAAGAACATTATTTCAGACACAATAGAGACTCCAAAGGTTCACCGTCCATACGGATATTATCCTATGAATGCATATATAAGTAATGTCTAGTAAATCTAACATATGTCAACCAGGACCCAAATGACCCATTGGAAGGGACGTAGCAGGACTCTGGACCAAATGTCTATTTTTCAAGCTCAGGTGGATAATAAGTGAGTAGCATGTAGCAGTTAGGAACTAATGTGTCTTTGCCATAATGTCCACAAGGAATCCAACATGGGTATTACTTATGAGTAATCGTAGGAGTGTGTAGTATGAAATGTACAAGAAATGAATTGAATGCTAGCTCAACGGTATGCATTTCCAACGATCATTATTTTCCCGTCTGTCATGTCATCCCAAAAACATTTGTCTTAAGACTATGAAAGCCACACTGGGCATTCTCTCCAGGAGCTGGAAGAGATGCGGGATATCGTTGGATATTATCTGTTCAAAGTATCAATGAAATTGTAAGGAAGTCCAAGTAGAGCACGGTCTGGGCGCGGCAGGGAACGCATACATATTCCAGAAATCCTCTTTCCAATTATAAATTGAATATGTAATTTTTTAATTCCACCCCTGGCTACTTCAATGACAACCCACGGCTTCTGAAAGGGGAGTTAATTTAAACACATCGACAAACTGATCGATTGATCGTAATCAAAATCCAAGCTTCCTTTACTCCTCGTATTACATTGTTCATCTCCCTATTGGAGTGAAGAGAATAATTTGCATATTCTATTGTCTTCCAGCGATGTGGTGTCTCTCCACCATTACTATCTCCAACTCCGGCAAAACCTCGTGTCTTCACCGAGGTTTCCGCCGGCGAGCAAGGTCGAGCCGGTAGCCTTTGCCTTTCAATCCGAATTAGGCGACTGGAGACCATGTCAAGAAGCACCAAGATGGGCTCAGTCAATGAATCTCGGCTCCGCTCTGACCATCGCTCATCAGGCCCTCGCTGGACTGGGGCAGAATGCGGCGAGGCTCGGATTTATTCGAGCCCTCATGCCAAAGTACAATATGCACAATTTTGGAATGACCTTAAGGACCAAGGACGAAAAAGACGCACCTGCATGGATCGGCGTTACCCCCAAAGGCATCGACGTTTATCAGGTAAAAACAAATTAGAATACATCAATAAATATTTTAAATGGAATTGTCAATGGAAAACAATTATTTTATAAATTAACATTCTCCAATGATTAATGAGAGTATTTTGTTGAATAGAATGGACTTGGATGCTATGAGATCCCCGAAAGCCCGAAAGTAACATTCCTGTGGGCGAACATCACGAAGCTCTACTTCGAGGTAAATAGTTACGAGAATGATTAGAGGAGATTGAGGGCTATCATTATTCTTTCTCTCATAATTGCCCCTCCTTCTCAATGCTCCTCTAATCTATCCATCTCGAGTCTCATTTCACTCGTCATTAGTATTGTAAAGATAGAAGTGGAGTTGCGAGGAGATTGGCCAGTGGCCTGGAAAGGAATCCAGGCTCCTTGACGGCAGGGTATCCTCGCTCCTCTCCACAATATCCCTCTCCCTTCACATTCCCTCAGAGCAATTCGAGTGAAATGGTCTCGATTTCAACGGTGGGTCTGACTGGGTGAGTGGATTCATGGGATTTTTTCTTGGTTCAGCGGAAGAAATTCGAGATCCGTGGCCAAGCGTGTCCATGGGGAGGGTCAAACCAGAAATTGTCGTTTACTGCTGCCAGCGAGTCTGTGCCCCGCCACCTTCTTCTCCTCTGCCGGTCCACCCATCAATTCCACCTCTCAAACCACAAACTGCTCCTCGAGCTGGGCCAAGGACAAAAAAGCGGCGGGAGCGGCGGAGCCACGGGTGAAAGTTCCTCATGCACCTCCACGTTGTCTTCGAAGAACGACGAGAAGATGCTTGACCTTTCACTTTGGGCTGACGGGCTGTTGCTGGCGGGAGAGTCGAACGAGCATCAGCGAGTCTCTGTCATTAGCAATGCTTCTTCAAACACCACCTCGGGCATTGTGTCCGACCGAGTCTACAGCCTTGATGGGAGTGAAGGTAAATTTTTTGTCCTCTGATACTAATACATCCTTTAATGACTCGAATCCCTCACACGCACACGTGCCCCTGACAATCCACTCATTTTTATCTGCAGAAGACCTTGACATGAGAGAGATCTCCGACTGCTGCACCGAGGGCACTCACAATACCGACAACTCCACGTCTCTCGAGTCCCTGAGCCAAAAGCCGCCTTCGCGCCACCATCTTTCCAAAAAAGGAACCCAGGACCCGAAGGGCACCAGCGAGACTGAGCCAAAATACTGGTACTGTGATTCCGACTGTGAAGACTGCGAGGACGGTCCTTGTCGCTCCCTCCTTGTGAGGACCATCGGGGAAAAACGGGCTTGTGCCGGGCACTGTGAGTGCAACTCCTGTGCTGCTGACGATGAGCTCGATGGCATCGATGACCCTCCAGTCCACCAACACAATAACACCCCCTCGATGGCGAGTGAGATGACCCTTAAGGCCGTCGAGCTCTGCGTCGAAGACGAAGTCGAGTTGAAAGACATCGAGGATAAGGTGGTGAAGAGGAAAGAGCGATTCCCTGATCCAAAGGAAACTGAGAAGGACGAGCATGTGTACGGCGAGATTTCCGAGGATCCCTCCCCCAAGACTGAAGAAGACAGAGAATACTCGACGATTGAGCAGGAAAGTGGGAAGGGGATTGGGAGCAAGGCGGGCGCTTGCAGAATGGGTAGGGTACAACAAGAGAAAGTCAAGTACGACGACTCCGTTCGGAGCGGAATTGTGAATGGGAAGATTGTGGATGTGAGAACGAATGGTCTGACACCCAAAGTCGCTTCGTTGAAATCTCTCCGAACTCAACGAATCCTTTCTCAATCAAATGCCGAGTTTTGTGCCGGGGATTATGTGGAGTTTGGTGAGAAGCTCCAACAAGGAAGATATCCTAGCACAAGAACTGTGAGTGACAACTTTAACACCGACTCGGACTACGTCCAACTTCCTCCGCTTCTCCCACGAATGCTTCCACAGAAACCTCCATCCAAACTATGGAAGCTCGTAGCGAAGACTCACAAGAGCTCTGGGAATCTCAGTTCCTCAACAACCTCAGTGGACTTTAACAACACTTTGCCAAAGAGGAGAAACGACCACGAAGAATCCCATATAAGAAATTTGAACAAAATTTCGTCTCAGTCAACAATTGCTTTAAACAGTGGGAGGAAGCCGGAACCTCCACCTAAGCCGCCAAAGAATAAGAATGGTCAAAATACACAAGCTGTGGATGCGCGGTTTATCGCCACGAAACCAGAAATCCTCATACAAACTGCTTACGCGACCCGGGCCCCAATTGCCATTCCAAGCCAGGCCCAAATTCTTTTCCGAGGGTCAAAGGTCGGAGTTCAGACCGGGAGTTTGAACCATTCGAAAAGTGTGGATAACATCTATGACACCGTGGCAGGAGAAGAGCAATGCCAACCGGCTCCCCCTCCGCCCCCTCCTTACCCGAAGGCTTCGACACCGCTCATTATCCGACCAAACAATTACATCGATGTCCATGCCTCAGCAGTGAAAAACAAAAGCTCTAGCCCGACCACAACCACAACAGCCTCCAATTCTCTCCAAGTCGGGGCGGCAAAGGGAGGGATAGGAAATCGTTGCGGCAGTGTTCCCAACAACCTCAACAATTTCTTCATTGGACTTCAGAACTTAAAGCCGCTCTCGCGATCTCCAATTGTCCACCCAGCAGCGACGAGCTCACTCTCCCTCGGAGCTAATGGGAACAAAAGGGCGGTTCAACCTCGAGTCAGCCCACCGCATGTTCCCTGCCCAGGCCCACCACCACCGCCGAAGAAGAATTCCCTCACGTATCCCTCAAGCGCCTCAAACCTGAGTCTGAGTTCCGGAACGCCTTCCCGCTTCACTACAGTGTATACGAGCCAACTTACCCGGTCCCAAATCCAGCAATTCAAGGCCCAACTCTATTCCGATATGGACTATGTCATTTTCCCTCCAAAGGATCCCAGAGTGAGCCAACAAGAGTATTTCGACTCCAAGAGCCTCAGCTACACGACCATCTCTAGCACGGCAAACTCAAATCCATTGCTGAACACCACAGCAGCTTGTGGATATCAACTTGGTGATATTCCTCCCCCTTACCTTCCACCCCCGCCGCCATATCCGGCAGATTCCAAACCCCAAAACTCAACCACTACAACGACATCGGCGAAAGACGTGAGTCCTCATCAGCACATGTCGTACCAGTCTTTGTACAATCTCTACTCGACCAATTCACAGTGTTCATCGTCCCAGTATGGATACTATGATATTGGAGCCATCAGCAGAGATCCCGAAAGTCTTCATAGGTTCCTCTCAACTCAGAGTTTAGCGGGTAGTAATGGCTACGTTTCGACGCCATGTCCAATTTATTACCCGTGCTCGACCCAATCGGCTCCTCCTCTCCCGCCATACAAAAAGCCCTCTCACATTGTGGTTGAGAACGGGATGAGGAAGGCCGTGCAAGAGACCTTGAAAGGGAAACTGAGCGAAGAAAAGATCAGAATGAAATTTTGTCGATCTGAAGAGTCAATCTACTCAATCCCCTCTAAAGACACGGAAGAGAAATTGCAAGCTTTGTACAATTTACCTCCGCCACCACCATACCACAAGAAACCCCCGGTAAGAAATTAATTTCTCAATGGTCTGTAATTATATATTTTGCATAATTGCATAGTGTGTTGATTAGATTTTATAAAGTGTGTAATCAATCAATTTTCATTTCAGACCATGATGAGTCCAAGCGATATTGATTTGAATTCCCTTCGGGCAAGATGTGCAGCTTTGGAGCTTCCGCTTCTTCGAGCATTATGCAGTGAAGGTTCTCTTTTAAATCAAGGGAAGACGAAGCCAAAGATTCGCCCTACGGCCCACGCCCATCCAAAACTCGCTCCGAAGAATCTCTCCCTTCCCCAAAGACCCCCCAAACCCGCCGCTCCTCTCCCTCAACAATTACCATCAATTAACCTCAGCTCCAAATGATTAAACGAACTAATATACACTTAATAATCTCTTACTTTTAACACACGTAGGCAAATTCGATTGTTTGCGTCTAAATAATTTTATATCTAATATGATAGGCATAATTTCTAGCTACTCATTGAAAGTAGGCAAAAACATCCCACCTCACCTGAGAGAATCTCAAGTATTCAAACATTGCCAGTGAGCTCGCATATAAAATAATAATTATTGCCGGCCAAATATCAGGTTTAAATCAACCTTATGTTCACAAGCTTTAAGTTCACATTTTAATTAGGTAATGACTTTTTTTATTAACATTTTAGTAGTTTTAAATATGATTAATTTAGTAATGTGTATATAACATTCTTCCACTCTAATTATTTACCCTAATAATGTGTAAAATAATACGTACGTTAAAGGACATGTTTATTATAGTAAGCATGTTCACTGCTCGTTTTATACGAAAGTTATTATTATTTTACTGAGGTTATTATGCCTGTAATGTTTGCTACAGAGTAATTTAGAACCATAAGCATTTTATTCTTTGTGTATAAATAGGTAAATAGTTTAATTAGGATTTTTAAAATATTTAAATTGAATTTCATTTTGCACAAACGTAAGATTGCTATTACAGGTCGTAGGATAAAAAATTTCAGCATTTCAAGATGGTGTTTTTGTATATTTTTATGGGAAAATGGGTTTAAATATTCAATATATATTTTAATTGTATAGAAAGGTGATAGTTTTTAATTTTTGTACAGAACCCAAGAACTTTTATAAAGGTAAACAAATTAGAGATTATAAAAATAGGAATTTAGACATATATTGAGGATTCTGTAATGAGAAAGTTATATATAATATATTAATTGATATAACATTACATGAACTATATGATAATTTTAAGGGAGACAAATTACGAAAAAATTAATAAAAGTATTTAGCTCTTTTTGACAAAATGTTTGGACTGTGTTCAAAAGAGCACACGACATTCCCACCTGAGATGTTTTCTAATAATAAAAGGAGACAGCAAGTAAATTAAAGTGTATTGTCCTGTGGCCATAAAACTACAAAATATTTTACATTCTATTGTTACCCCCTTACACTCTTCTTAATTTCCTTAAGTTTCTCTTTAAATTGAAATGTTGAAAGCATAATTAACAAGAGGTTAACTATACTTGATACTAATTATGATTCATGTTTTTATGCTTTGGAGTTTTCACTCAATAATTTCAATCTCTTCATGGAATTATCCTATCGTTTGTATCTTTCTAATAATTAGCAATGCTTAAATACGTAATGTACTAACTTATATAAACAAATGAAATTAAATGCTCGTGTACTACAAAATGCAATGACGCCTAAAAGATGTAATTTAAAAATTAAAAAGAAATAGCTAAAGACAATCAGGAGAGAATGCTAATATAAAGAATGCTAATAAAATGGATTTGAAGGTATGCTAATAATACAAAACTACTTACATACAATCACTGTTCGGATAATATTAACTGTGTAAAAGATAATTAAATAAGTTTTGAATGTTATTAATTATATACGAAGAATTGTGAGAACTGATATTACTAAATTCAAGTGCTTCGAGCAATATAATTAAGAAGGTATGACTTTTTGTAAATAGAGTCATTTTCAAACTTTATACAAACTCTCAATACCTTCTCACTACATGTTCACTCTATAGGTTTCCAATCTCACTCTTGAATCTTTTCCAGACATACATAAATGTATTACTTTTAACCTGGTACAAATTAATCGAATGGATCTAGAAATAGTACATTTGCTCAACAGTTTTTAGATAAATGAAGAAAGAAACTACACAAGTTTCTTTGTTGTTATGTTTTACGTTTGAACTATCGGGTATATTTTAACAGCTAATATTCACTTATAACTTGTAACCTCCCTAATATTTGTCAAATGTGTGAAAATTTGTCCAAAACGAAATTTATGAAAGGATATTATCAAATCATTACAATAAAATATTACAATTTTATCAAAATTTCATTTATTTTCATATAAAACTCTAATTATAATACTCTTCAGAAACAATGTTTTGCGGTAAAGTTATGTCGTATTAAGCTTCTTAAATTTTTAAGGCTAAATGGAAATCTTACATGGGAGGAACAATTCGTTCAGACGTAGGGATTTTACTCCAATTTGGGGATGGAGATGAATTTGCAAGCCAGTTGAAATCATCGATCAAGTCAAACCTGATAATTCACAATAAAATATTAGCATTAGAAATAAAATTCATTATAAATAATTCATAGCTCCTTAACTAAAAATATATTGAAATCAGAATGTTTTCGTTGCAAAAATTTCGTAATAATAATTTCATTTTATTAAATGTCGTCTCAACAAAAATATAACCTTTCTAGGGTTGGATCTAATCTTGCTAATGTGTGAAGCTCATTAATTCTCGAATCATTCCATGTATACGGAGCAAAGCGGATGGATTGCGAATCTTCAATTATGCATCTTGAATTGACTCTTAAATAAATGTCGAGTTTGATGGACGAATGGATTCGGAGCTGTTGACAAGAGACGTAAAAGGTACAATTTTGACAATTTTCGACGAAAACAGAAGTCTGGACTGGTCCGCCTTTTTATTTTACAAATAAGACCAAGGGTATTTAAATTTGAGCAGAATAAAGAATTTAGAGGATTAAAATTTTGCTTCATTTTATAATTAACATACATTGAAGAATAGTATTTCTCAAATTAACAAGCCGAAGCGTTGAAGGACTTCCAGTTAATTTGATATTAACATTATTCAAATTATTCAGCATCACATCGTTTCCATTTAATTCATTTTCTTCATACAACAATGTTTCGGAATCTTTGTTCTGGATTGTGAAATACGAGTCCTAAAAGATTAAAAATTACAAATGATTATATAAGATCATTACTCAAAATCATAACTTTGTTATTAAATTAATTGTAAGTTTAATGCATTCATGAATTTACTCCTCGAGCGCATTAGAGTATGGAAAAATTTTGGTTTGAGCTTCCTTGCTTTCTATTATCTTCCTATCTCCGCACTCCGGTTTGGACTCACATTATTCAAAATAAAGGAAGGAAGCTCAAACCAAAATTTTTCCATACTCTAATGCGCTCGAGGAGTAGGTTAGGTATCCTAACATAATGGAATAATGGATTTTTCACTTATTTTTAATCTTAGATAACTCACCATAAGATTCTCAAGAATTTTTTCTTGGATTTCTGGAAAGTTTTCTTCTTTTATGGCCAATTTCTTAACATCAACATTTTCCTTCTTCTTCGTTTTAAATCCAAATTTTTTCTTGGGAATCAAGTCATCTTCCTTTTCTTTCAGCTTCTTTTCAAGAGAGACAATTTCATCTTGTCTCATTTTAACAGAATAGGGAGGCAAAAAGTGCACCGAATCGTGAAGAGATGCTCTTAAATCTTCAATATCTTTTGATACTTGAGTTAATCTCTCGTTGACGCTAATAGACTTGTCAAGATCTACTATCGAATTTTGAATCTTTTCCTTTTTTAAACTAAATTCAGTTAAAAATGTTTCTACTCGATTGCTTTGCTTTTCTAATGTCGCCATTTTGAGCAACTTACTATAAACCACTAAATCACTGAAACCACTTAACTTTTTAAATAATAATAATTATTCTATTTTAAAATATTATCTCTTGACTATATTTTACGGCTATCCAAATGAAACTAATTTCATTTTAGATTTTCTAAGATTGAGTTGATTTTTCTAATTCAATTATTTTTGCATGGAATCGTTAAACCTTCAGATTTCCAGAATTCCTCATCAGCTCTTCGAATCACTTCGTTATTGCTCTTAAATGTTTCTCCAACATTGTAGTAGGTTTGCAAAAGCAATGGGTATTTTGTTCCAATTTCGAATCGATAGTCTTTAAATCAAAATGCATAAGTTATTGGAAAGTTTAACTACTCTCATGTAAAAAGGTTAAAATATCTCTCACCTCTTGAATTATTGAGTTTGTTCCAAAAATAATAAAAAACACCGGCTCCAGCAAACTCCAATAGTCCAACAAATATAATTCCTTTCGATAAAAAACCTAGACCGCTCGATTTACCTTTTCGTAACATCTAGAACTTTAAAGTAGAATAAATTGATTATTTTAATATTGAATGCTTATTATAAATTAATTTATTAAGATTATAAAGCCACAATGAAATTTTGTAAAAATAGGGTGTTATAATGGTTTAAAGTATACTTCAGGAAACATCCTACGGAATCTTCGATTGGTTTAAAATTCATTTAAATAAATTACTTTTGGTTATCACAATAATTTAAATTACCTTTTAACCAAGTTATATATTTATTATACAAGATTTTAATCAAAAGTTAAACATGTGCAAAAGAAATGAATTTGGAATTTTCTTTTCTTCCGTCAGCTTGCTTGACTGCTCGAATGAAGTTTGTGAAAAGCAGCATTTAGTTTCATATCAAATTATAATGATATTGAGACTTTGTCAACAACAACAACAATATAATTCATATTTAACTTTAACTCTAAACTTCACTCACGAGTCTTTTGGTCTTGATCTTCTATACATATACTATATATTACTTAATTAATTAAATCTTTTCCGCCCTTGGTTCATCAAATCTGATATTTTTTATCGAATAGTTATCTGGCAAATGTATTGAGAAATGTATAACTATAACGAAAGAGCGTACCTAACGTTAGGTAATCGATGAAAATGAATGAATGCCTTTTACGCAATTTTTGCTATTGAATATTTACAATTTGTTTTATTATACCTTTAATATAACTTACATACATAATATAGTTCAATATCATTGTATAATTTGATGCAGGACTCATTCAAGACTGATTTAATCGGGATATGGTATTGACGATGAGTTAATGGGATGACTATTGGTTGTAAATTAAAGATTCTTCATAATGTTACTTGAAAGACTGCATGTCAATCCAGTTCCATCAGGTTCAACTTCCAAAGCTTTCACGACACCATTGTCAACAATCATTGAGAACCTTTTAGTTCGAACAGTTCCAAGAACGGCAGAAAGGTCGATTTCAAGATCAACAGCTTTAGTGAATGCTCCAACGGTGTCAGCCATCATTCGAACCTTAATCATAAAAATTTCATTGAGCTTAATTCGCCTTTTAAAAGATATTAATTATTAAAGTAAAGAATATGAAACTGAGGCATTTGGTATCATTTTCATTCATATATTATTTAATTCGTTACCTTTCCAGTCGCATTTTGGTTTTCACCCCATGCAGCCATTACAAATGGATCGTTGATAGACACACAAACGATTTCATATCCCTTTGCTTTAATTTGTTCAGCATTCTCGATATATCCAGGAAGATGGGTCTATTGGAATAATTAACATTAAGCAAATCCAAGATATTTTGTTAGATATTTTATAAATAATACCTTTGAGCATCCTGGAGTAAATGCACCAGGAACTCCAAAAAGAACGACTTTCTTTCCCTGGCAGAAATCCTTGATGTTGACTTTTCCACCCGGTGTTCCCTCATACAACTCGACACTTGGAATTGATTCTCCAACCTGGCAAAAAGAAAATAATAATAAAATAATGTTAATTTAATAAATATCAAACAATTAAACTTTACTTTGATCGGCATTTTGAACGTTGACGAGGAATGAAGACTTCTCAAGAATTTAAGAGGCTTGAAATTGGTTGCAAGAATTCGAATGACTGACTGAGAAATAAGCATTGGTAGCGAAGAGCAAAAGAGAGTTAATTGAAAATTCTCTTATCTGTCTGGAACCTTCTCGCTGATGGTTAATTATTATCTGCCGGTACTTTAGGGTTATTGATTTTAATTTTATATGAGAGACAGAGACAAGCTTGATAAAGAATTTGACATTGAAATTTAAATCAATCTATTGGATAAAGGTCTGCGAGTTACTCCAATGTATAACGTTGTGCTATGCAATGTATTTAACCTATAGTAAATAGTATATGTCATATATGCCATGCGGTATTATGTAATTTACCTACTTGTGACATCTTTTGGTTAATAATTTGTTTACAATTTATGGTTGAAATATATCTCGCGAGATCGTGTTGAATGTTTCTATATTTTGCTTTTGCTTGTAAACCCATACGAATTGCATTTCACATGCAAATGCAGAACTGTTTTTAAATCATTAAAATTACTACAATTAATTTAACAAAAAGGAAATTAAACATTAATGTTTAAATTTTTATTCATATAATAAAATTGGTGTTATAAAGTCATTAATTACGTCTTTAAAATGAACACTTCGATAATAAGCAGAATGATAAGACGATTCGAAAATTTAGGTCGGTTAAAGAATATACCAAGTGGATTTTTACTTTCTCATCAATCTCAATTAAAGAGGAATTATTCGAAATACGAACCACCTTATTTAAAGGTAACTTTAAAAGTTATAGATTTATTTATTGTAAAACTATCATTTATAACTCTAGTTTTATGTATATGACGATTAACCGGTATTGTATTTCAATGCTTAATTTTATGTTTATTCTTAGGAAATGGAACCGGATATCCCTGTTTATAATTTACTGAATGTCCAGCTTAAAGGATTCGATTTCCCTGTCTTGGAAAAATTCGCCAAATATGTACATCGGACCGCAAAAAGAATGGACATTGATGTTCGAGATAGGTAAAATTCAAATGGACAATTTTGAACTCATCTAAATTTAATTATGCTGATTAATACATTTTTACATTAATACTGATCCATTTTCTAATTATATTATGTTATTTTATTTTAGTTGGGGTTTACCGGCGAAAAATCTAAAAATTACACGATTAAAAGAAGAGAGTACAATCGTTGATTCAGAATACAACTTGAAATTATATGAAAGGAATGTACAGGTATGTAATACTTTTAATTTTAAAGAAAGATTATTAATCCAAAAAATATTTACGTATCACTATCCGCCATTCTCATAATACTCAAATTGTTTTATATACATTGACTTTAGTTATCTGAGGTTTCAACCACAAGTTTGCCAATATTTCTCCATATTGTCGAATTGACACTTCCTGCTGGAATTTCCATGTGCATTCAACCTCATTTGCCAGAGCTTACTGAGCTTCGCTACATCCCTGATTTACAATTAAACGAATTGAAAGTTGAACTCGAGGCATTCACAAAGGAAAGGGAGAAGAAATAATTAAATATTAATAGCTTGATTATATTATATTTGACTTTTTATATAATTCTTCGATAGTCACATTTTACTAACAATAAGTGCATTCAGTCATTAAATAAATGAAAAATTTATATAAAAAAGTATTGTTAGCAATTTTGGTTCATAAAATTTATTATCATTAACATCGTTGGATTTATAGTTTATTTATCATAAATATTACATGTACTATGTTTAAGATCATTAGATCATAATGGTATTTAATACATATAATACGTTCCTAGTTCCAATTACTAATACTTTTAGTACTTATGTATTAAAATATTAGATTCATTTTATATAAATTAATGAAATAAGATGGATAAGACTTGTTTTAATTTTACTCTACCACATACACTAACATATTATATTACTTTCCGTTTTTATTGTTATTTACAAGTATTGCTAGACTTCAATCGAGAAATTTTTAAACGGTTAAATTTTGATTTTATCCTTATAAGATAATTACATGAAAGTGATCATATTCAGGGAAAGTAGATACATACACGTTTAGAATTCATATTTCAAGATTCTACCTTTGCGGCATTTGCGGAAGTTAATTAAAAGGTTACGTGAGGTCAAAATTGACAAGGGATGTCCTTCTCTTTCCAATCTTCAATTATTAATTACCTCAACATTCGACATTTCTCATTAGCTCATATACTTTTCAGACTAACTGTTTCATTCATTTAAAATCAAAGTTAATTAATAACAACAATGAGTGGCTTATCTTGCCATACAACTTTTCTCTATCTATGCACATTACATACAAAAGACTCTTCAAGGAATTTCTTCTCATCTTTCTCGCTATTTCTCCTCCCAGGCAGACGAGCTATACTTTATTGGTTCGTATAAAAATGTATTGAAGATCCGACGTCATCTTTGTGTCTTCATCCTCTAAATAAGCTTTTTTCCTACTATATTTATGACCATGTATAATTCAAGCTTGTCCAGTAAATTATTGATTCACTATAATTTCTTCAATTTACAATTTACTAAAAACTCCAATGATGGTAAACAGCACAAAGTTGGTTTTAGATATGGTTTTACGATGTTCATTTCAAATACTTTTATGTATATGTAATACTTATCTGCATATTATGAAGAACTTGATTATAGATACTCTATGTACTATACATACATATGAAGTTAAGAAGTAAACCTCTTTAAATCAATGTTTTATTTATTAATTTTATCAATGGTATTGGATTTTAATATTCAAACAAGCAAATTCGCAATACTGTACAGTGTGTGCTCCATAGTCTCAATCACCTTAGACTTGAAAGAATTCGGCCAAGCAATCAAAGAGAGAAAGAGGTTTTAAAAGGGAAATATATTAAAATTTTGAAAGGCTGAACGCAGTAGCAGAATAGTTGACTGCCTACTTTTAATGAAAACACTTGGGAAGTAATTAAGCATAAGAGAAAGAAGGGAAGATCACATCTTCACTGGTGTGAGACGTCCACACCCTCCTCGTTCAACTTCCATATTCGTAATTAAAAAGTAATTTATGGGCTTGCAAACGGATGGATTACTAATCAAGGAGGTTATCAAGACTTCAAGACATGCTTTTCGTATCTTCCTTAGCTTTAACACTATTCACTTTCTACATCTCAACCTGTCACAAATACTATCAGTGTTATTTTGAGCATATTTTTTTCAAATTCCATTGTTATTCTTTGTTCTGGATGTTCATAAACATAAAAGTAAAAAGGCAGAAAAAACTGAAAAAAGTGTTAAAAGATGATTTAATGCTTCTTGCTAAAACACTTTAATTATTTAATTATTACTTTGATTAATCTCCGATTGTTAATACATACATCATTACCACAAGTAAATATTTTTTGTCTAATGTATACATTATGTGTGTAATTTATATTGATAAACACCATCATAAATACAATTTAGTACAATTTTTGAACAAAAGTTCGCTGCGTCGTGGGTAGTGGTTTACAAAAAAATTAAGACGATCGTAATTAATGATCCTAATTAACCTATTCTGAGGTTCCAAATCATTATAGCTCCAAATTAGTTGTTTCTCTTTTGAGGAAGTCACGATAGTCGAGTCCTTTTACTTCTTAACCATCATGCGATATCGGCGATACCTGATATATGGTGATATCCCAAATCCGTTCTCACTCCCATTCCCAGTAAATAAAAGTTGATACAGATAAATAAACCAATATTTATACCTATTTATTATAGTATATTTAAATCCAAAGAGAATAATAAATGAAGTAATGATCATTGATATATCAAAACATTTATTCATATGTCGATATATACGGTATATTTCTCTACCTTATATTTTGTAAAGGATCCCGTAATCTCGGGATCTAAATACGAGGCATTTGAAAAGACGTATTCGGGTGCTAATGCGAAAAGTTGTACGAAGGGCTGAAGCCTCTGAAGGGGTATATGGGGGGTTGAGGGCGAGGGCCCTATTCGGTGAGTGTTCGGATAGCATTGTTGTTCACAGGGGAGCGTAGATGTGGCAAGGGGTATACGATGCGATGTACCTCGTTGAATTTATTCACCCTGCTTCTTCCCTCACTGGATTCGGTGGCCGTCCACCCTGCTGGCACAACCCTCGTCAGTTCTCCTTGTAGCGGCGAATCGCGTCCCTCACGCGTCCACCTTCTTTCCAAACTCTCCCACACTCACTCGCACCCCAGACGCAGAAGGAAGACCATCCCACACGCCGACCCGCCGACCCGAAGGTAATACCCTTCATAAATACTCATCTCCTCCCGCCGGGCATCCACCGACTAGGGCCCTTCCTGTCCCGCATACCCAGTTTGTTAAATTAAAAGGAGATCTTTCAAAGTGACAAAGAATTGTGAACCCTCTTTTCCCTTTTTCTCCCTTTCCCTCGCGAAACTTCCCATCGCACCAAAACGGTCTTTGAAAGCAACCCTCTGCCTTTTGCTCCCGCTCTCACCGAAACGATTTTCTCCCTTTCCTCATCCTAGCCATAAAATCCTTTGTGCTACAGATTTACTACCCATTTTACTTTTAATTATCTATTCGGATTCCTAATATAATCGACCCCATGAATTTACTATTACGATTTAGTACAATCGGAAGCGTAACGAAAAAATGATTTCATAATTTTAAATAAAAACTCATTGCTCAAATATACGAGTTTGTCACCTCACGATTAAATTACATAATTTAGTTTAAAAACCAATTTTATAATTTAGTATTCGTTTATAAATGAATTAAGTGAATCATGATATTATTTTTGTACTATCTATAATATTTGGAAATGAGGAAAAATGAACACAATATGGTCAGAGTTTCGTGCGTTTTCTTTTCGATTTGACAGTTGTTGCCTCGTTTTTGTTTCTGATGTAGATTTTTTAAAAGTATTATATGCAAAATTCATTTTCTTCATACGAACTTGCTTCATTCCTTAAATGGAAGTCTTGTAAAATGTGCTTGAACTTCAACAACTCAATTCTTTTTGAACATTTGCAATGGTTGCAATCTTGTATGGAATAGCCTTATCTACCATACAGAATTCTAGTTCATTGGATTAATTAATTCGAACTCAATTTAATTTACAATTCAAATCTTAAACTTTGTTTACATTTCATTCATTCAATGCTTTGGTGGAAAGGTTGAGTTGAATAATTGCAAGTAGGAACTAAAGACTTAAAAATCTCTTGTACTCATTGTTAAGAATGAAAATTCACACTTGTATTTTGATTTTGACATTTATTAAAGCCGGCCTCAAAACAAATAACATACGAGTCATGCAACTTTGAAAAAGAAGTTCTTCGCCAAAGTTGTTGCTCATATTATGTTTTATGTAAAATTCTACATTGTTTGAAATCATTACAATGTTTTTTCATTTGCAAGTAGAATTCATAATAAATACATTATGTGTTAGTTGTGCTGTGTGTATTTTCCGACGCTTAAAGAAACGTCGTTATTACTTGCATCATAATAAAATTCTAATTAGAGATTAGAAAAGTCGTTTAGTTTGTTAACTTAAAATTAAAGTGGCAATTTCTGCGTCTTCCAATTCGCCACACGTCGATGAAAAAAAAGAAAAACCATTTGAAATGTATACTTTAAAAGAGTTGAGTTTACCGATCCTCGGTCTTGGTTCGTTTCGGGCTCATGCTTAATGCCTGAAACAAAACCTTGTTTTACGTCTCACCTCTAAATGGGACGTGAAAAAAGCCTCCCCGTTTTTATTTGAAAGTCAGTAAAGCATAATAAAAAATATGTATAAACGGTAGGGCTGGCTCCTTTTATTTGTTATTTTAATGTCGATGGAATAAGAGGAGAGTGATTTTCGTAATTTACTAGTATTTTCTTTGAAATGTCAACCGAAGGAGATTCTGCCTTGAAGCTCGGTGAGTCTCCGCCTGAAACATGAGATCTTCTTAGGGGGGGATGAAAAATAATAAGCAAACTTCTTGTCGCCCTTTTCCATACTCTTTTCGTCGTTACTTTATTTTCACTTCACAATGAGCAGGGGTCTCATTTAATCAAAAGACCGAAGAAAAAGCATGATGGAAAATGAGTGTTTTTATTGACCTTTGCCTCCTTGTCGTCTCTTCCTCACGGTGTGAATTTTTTCTACTTGATAGATCGTTTTTATATCCTATATTTAGGAATATTTCTTTTGATTTGTAGCTTGTTCTCATTTATTTATTGCCTTTAGTCAAGTTAGAATTGGATATCGTGCAAATAACGATTAATCTCGATTTGAAATATTTTTATTCAGTTAACTGCGAATTTAATTAGCGGTTTGCAATTTTAGTTTTTGTCTTAAATTTGTTGTCATCAAATAAAAATGAGCTTTTCTTATAAAAAACTTTGTTCGGCCATAATTATATTATTGCATGCAAGAATCTTAGAGAAGACAATTTTCCTTAATAGGAATTCAAAGCTGTTCAGCAATGAAGCAAACAGGATTATTTGGTCGTTCAGTCAGTGACGGTCGGTGACTCATTTGCTCTTACTCTACATTTACTTTCTTTGAGGAAGCTTGCACATGGCATGATGACGGATATCTGACTCACTGGAGAACTAATAGGAGGGGGATAATTATTATATTAGAGAGATACCAACCAAGTTCTCCGCTATGTTCGTTGACCCAACTTCTGAATCATATGCACGATTTAAAAAATTATTTTTATATTGTCATTATTTTTAGACGAGGTAATAAATATTTGTAGTTATATTAGAGATATTAAGTACAAAATTGCATTCCTGATTTATTTGTCAGCTGCTTCAATTATATTTAATCCGTCTTGTATGCATTATCATAAGAAAACTGTTAGGAAAAGATAAACCATTGTTTCAATTAATCAGTCTTACTTATACAGCTTAGGGTTTGTTATAGTTATTTAATGTAACAAGATCAAGAAGATTAACTCGCTAAAAAGGGTAATTATTTTTTTCTTGAAATACATGGTTTGGTTAGTTGAGAGTCGGTTCAAACTTCAGAGCCAGTAATGCAAGAAGCTTAGAATTTTAGTTTGATTTTCTATCTTCGATTTAAGATTGAAGAAAAATAAGGATGAATTAAGCCAATTATTAGACGAATGAACCCAGACGATTATGTCATATTTATATCTATCCGATCTATTGTTTTCGTTCTGCGTTTCATATTTGGTTCGGAATTTTTTAATTCTTTGAGATGCCTTCGTGTCTTGTTCATTGCAAAAAATGAGAGATCCTCTGGTAATAACCTCCATTCGTGAATCATGGAAATGCGATCTGTTTGTAACTCGGAGTCTCTTAATAGTAGAGAACAACCATATTTTTTGTTAGGCCACTTTGTTTTCCTATTTTATATTGGAATTGGAGTAATGAGAGTAATTCATCCGAGTTTTGAAGGTTCAAGAGTTTGGAACAAGGTATTCGGATATGCTTAATAGCCGTCCATGAGGGTATGGAGAGTCAATTATTAGGGTAATGAAATTTGCCTGCCTTGTACAATTAGAGACTCGTCTACTCAGCCCTTTGAACATCAATCACAAAGGGCTGTGGTTGTCAAACCACTGCCAGATCCACATTATTTTGGATACGGTTGGAATGAACTTCGTGTTATTTTCAGCATGCTCCCACACTCGGAAGGTTAGCCTAAATAGACGGGATGCGTAAGGGAGAGTGAAATGCTATTCATTCCATCATAACACTCATAACTTTATTCAATGAGCCTCACCGTCACTTCACTCTTACTAATCTTGATTATTCAGCAGTAACGCAACAGTGAGTTAAAGGCCCTTAGTCGCTTAACTTGTCTTTTTACTTCACTCATCTATGTGAGCCTCGGAACATGCGGACGGAAGCGTTCAATTTCAATCATTGACTTTCAAGAGTCTCTTTGATTAATCTAGTGTAAATGGGGATGAGTGAATGGGCTCGTAACTCAATTTTCTTTTCAATACTCAATTGCCTCTTAATCATCCTCTTTATTAAGTTGAAATGTTGAAAGTTTTAAATTATTTATTTTAAACAAGATGACGAATCTATTTAAATAGATCTTTGTAAGAAAGAAGTTATGACCTAACCCGACCATTTCGGGGAATCGTTTTGAAAGTGCAAAGTTGGGTTTAAAATAAAAGCTAAAGACATAATAGAATTACTTTTCAATGACACTCAAGTTAAGAAGTTTCACTAACTTCGTCTCTCTTTCAATCCATCTCCATTTTACTCCCCACTCTCTTTGTTTGTTCTCCTAAATGCTAAATGTTGAAACTTGGTCTCACTTGATTAAAAGATAGTATTGTGTTACATTAGATCCCTGTGCGTGAAGAGTAATGAGAGTGTTTTTCGTTTTTTGCTCAATGGATTTTATGGCCTAATTATATCACATGATGCGAGATCGTAATGGCTGGCCCATTGTGGCTTGGTTGACATTGAAGTTGAGCATACATGAAAAAGTTGAGCCAAACTAGTTGGCACCGTGTTCTTCCGAGTCTCTTGGGTTGATAAGAGATGATAATTTGAGTTTAGTGAGCCGAGAGGGCAACAAGAGTTCCATTATTCCACTCTATTGATCCACTGAGATTAGAATAATAAAAGAAAAGGCTCAATTGGAAGATGAGGGTGGCTTTGCTCACCCTTCTCAGCTTCTCAACGGGGCGAGAAATAATTGAAGGATTCATTTTTAGCTGTTGAACATGTTGAGACCCAATTTCCACACAATGGTCTCGACTCGATGCGAATGACATTCAGACATGTCGAAGTGTAGGTTGAAGAGAACGAATGCCTATCACTTGTTGAGTTGAGGGGGCATTTTCAAGTGGTATAATACGGTGCCTTGGCTCTCATCCGCCTAAGTGCTTGGCTCGAGAGACTAAATTCTCCAGATATGGATATTCTTCGTAACAACACGATGGAGGATAATGGGAGCGAGTGAGAAGAATGATGTGGAGTGAAATCCTCTCACTCGTATTATCTTCGCCTCTCGAGAATTCTCCGGTTTATCAGGAAGGGAATGGGCGGTAAAGAGAGTTGACTCCGACTTTCAGTTAAGCTTAAAACTCACAGTGAAGCATCTTTGGAATGGGAGGATGCATAATAGGAATGGGACACCGAGGGATTTACGACTAGGATGGATCGGGATAGAAGCGGAGGGAGGAATGAAGTTTGTTCGGGGTTCTCTGTGGCCTGATGAGGCAGGGGTTCTTACGATTAGTCACACGGTGAAATTTCCTCAAAATCGATAAGGAACGACCGCTCGAGATACTTTCATATTAATCCTCACCCGACCCTGGAACCCGGCTTCGGGCTAACCCTCGTCGTGTACATGACTCTCCTCTCTCTCACAATTGGTATAATCCAATCATAGGAGTAGGAAACAATGATTCACAGTCACTCATTGTCCATATAGATCCGGAGCCTTGTACACCCCTCTTTATCTAATAAGAGGAAATGCATGTGGGTGATAGTCGTGGAATTGAATGCGAGTGCGGAGGTTTTACTAACTGCCTGTCTCGCAACCGAGAGGAATGGAGAAATAATACATTGACTTAATCGGGGAGTCCAGGGGGGCAGAGATATACTTAAATGATAGAAGGAATACAATGATTCAAAGTGGCGTAGTTAGACGGTTATTTGTCCGCTGCCTAAGTAGTCACGACTCCATTGCCGTCCTTTCAAAAATGGAATTTCAACCAACTGATCGGTTTAATTTGCTAATTGAGGAAGCTGGAGCATAGGAGGGTAGAGCACCTCCCTTTGGTTATTATTCGCATATCTTTTGCAAGGAGAGAATGACCAATTTGCATGTTCACGTTCATTATCATTAATCCTATCAACTTTCTCACATACAATACACATGTCCATATGTATGTATGGGATGTCTGTAACTCGGTGGGTGAGGGCGAGGGTGTGTGCTTGGGACAACAACCACTATTGCACTACCTTGTTTGCTTTCGCACACACGTACTCACAAGTCTAGGTGGGGTAGTTTGGGGAAAGAATGCATATTTCACATATTACCATACTAAGTATTTACGTGACAGTATGAGTGTCTCAAAGTCCCGTCTTTTCTCTTCCATGATGTTTCCCCCCTTGATGATGGCAAATTGCCTTTTTTACTGGGGCTCAATTTGCATTCGGAGACTCATCGTTTTTAATGTTAGGGGGATGTGTGATGATGAAAGGAGTTGGTGGTGAAGGCGCGAAAAGCGTATGCTTCCTCTCTTCATAATAGGGAAAGAATTGCAGGTGAGAGGAGGGTGGCAGAGTTGGGTGCACGAAATGTCGCTCCTCTTGGAACATGAAAAGATGGTGGGATTTGGAATTAAGGATAGGAGAAGAAGAGCAAGTTGAGGGAACGACGAAGCAAGGTGGAATGAGTTCTTCCATTACCATTCCTTTTCACTATACTTGTTTTATATCTCTCCTTACTCTTGAAGGTGCAGAGGGTTTGAAGGTTTTATTCTTCATCCGTTACGGTTCTCTGAATCTGAAATTGTTAGGTTCCTTCCACTTCTGTCCGCTCGAAGTTCTTCGAAAGAGCCTCCTCTTTTTCTCTCTCTTCCCAGCTCTGTTGGAGGAAGCTACTACGTCCATAAGACCTGTACTGAGGGTAGTAAGTGAGCAAGATGGTGTATATGTAGTGAGCTGAGAGTATTCGAGGCAAAAGGTAGAGGAAGGAAGGCAGATAAAAAAAGTATCGTCAAGGTACCTTCTTTTTTGCAAAGAAACCCTCGGGCCAGGACATTTACCCCGAGAATACCTATTTTGAGAAAACTTTCATTTCTTTCCTCAAAATTTGAATGTACAGGAGTAGCTGTTCTTTTGAATGAGCAATGATGAGAGAAGCCACTTGGCTTCACGTATGCATGTGTGTGTACTCTGGACAAATATTAAATGAAGGTGGCGAGTGGTCTTGACCAACTCGCTCACTCCCTTCTTCAAAAGGAGATTATTATTATGAAGCTGGAGGAGGCTCTTATTTGGTTAAATGGGCAGTTAGATTCTAAAATGGTGCCTCTGCTGGACCTCTTCCCTCAGTCTTGACAATGACATTGAGCTGGGGTGTGAGAGCCAAATACCTTCCACACCCTTCTCGAACAGGAGCGAGGAAGTTGGAACGGGAGGGGGATGAATTGGAACGTTCATGGGCTTCTTCTCTCTCTTTCTCTCTCATGGTGGCCTTTTTTCATAATAATGCATCCGACCATCGAAACCTCTCAGGTCTTTAGGACCTTGAACTTGACAAAAATAAGATTTTTCCCTCTTCTACTTCAAAATCAAGTGCGAGACGGAGAGACAAAAGAGGATCGAGAATCTACATTTTCCTTCCTTAAATTCACCCTTCATTGCCTGCCTTCCTTCCTCCTTTTCGCTCCCGAGGATCTTCTCTTAATGGAAACTTCAATTTCGACTTTATCTGTGGAGTTAATGCTCATTCTTTCCTAATCCGCACTTCCTCATTTACCAAACAAATGATCTAGCAGCTGGAGGTTGAGTAAGCAGATAATTATTCTTGACTCTTAATACTACCTCCTGATTGTCTTCTTATCTTTCCTTCCTCGAGCGTTCAAGTGGAGAGATACTTGAGTAATTGGCATTAGCAGGACATGATACTCATTTGTAAATATTTATGTTTGGCATATTTGGCTCTGTCTGAATTAATTCATTTGATGCCAAAGTTGTATATCTTGGTTTTAAAACTTTTTTTTACCCAATATGGCCAATATCAATATTTTGTGTGGAGAATATATGGAATATTTTACTACCAATAAATGTAACATTATCCTCCTTTGTGCGTAGTATTGATTATATAGGCAAAGTTCTTTAGAGGGTTTGGATTTTTGGGAAACTGTTGACATTGTTCTCTCTTCTTCTGGTCTGGAATGAGGGAAGGGAATCAAAAAAGGTTTGTTCAGGGATGGGGGAGAGATTGTCCATAGTGATATGAGATAGAACAAGATTAAAGGACCTCAAATGGTGAATGCGAACGGGCAAATGGGTCCTTTGAAAAAATATTACAAGCATTAGGGTCGAACGAGAGTGAGCTACAACATAATGAATCCCATAGATCTGTATGTCATGGCTGGCATATGGGGAGATAAATTATTTAGTAAATTGAGAGATGAAAGCTGAACCTTCAATGAAAATTTCGAACCAATATAATAATGCTTCTCTTCATTGTTACCCATGAATGTCGCATAGGTCTGTCTTGAAGGGGTAAAGTGTGTTCAAGAGATTTAATTTTGGGGCGGAGGAGTGACTCGAGATGAGCTTAGATAAAAAGAGAATTTTATTGCTTCCTTTTCTGGTTTAACTGAACGAGATCATCTAATTTTTCAATTGGAACACGAAGGCACGAAGGTTTACAAATATGCCGTTTGGGTTGAGGTTTTGGGAGCACTAAGGTCATATTACAAGTCTCTGTCGCCCGTCTTCTGTCGCCACTCGTCCAAGTCCAAACCCAATGACACTAACGTCTCTGCCTTTCCTTAATGGTCAAAAGAAGACAAATTTTATCCTGGGGATGTTAATCTAGCCTTTGATTTCAAAGTCACGGTAATCGTCCATTTGAAATCCCTGTTTCCTATTCACTTTTTTCGCCCAATAATCTCCTCGTCGTCTCCGTAATAATAGATGAAGCGAAGGAAAGGTTCGACGCTAATGTTGAGAGCCGTCCGATAAGGCAGGAAGTCGTAAGCTCTTTCAACTCCACGAATGAAGTGACTTTATTTAAGCATCCTCACTTACAACTCACCCTTTTCTTACTTTTGACCTCAGTTGCTCTCTCTCTCTCTCGAGACCGCAAGGAGATTTTTGGGGCTAATCGCATGCTTAACTGTGGGAATCTTCGCTCTCAGAGGTTTCCCTCAATAGAGATTAAGTAAACTGCAATTCTTTGAAACTTGGTCGAAACATTCCTTCAGCCTTATCGAAGTATTAAATCATGTAACATAAATTATGCTTTAAAAACTCTTCGACTGCATGTTAAATTAAAATTATAAATATTGGGCTGAACAAACGGTCTTTTCCCTAATGCCAGCTTACATAAGACGCCTTAGATTAATTTGTATTTCCTTTTCGTTGAGATAAAAATGATAAGTGATACTGGCGTTTCAGTTGTCCTTGTTTAATGTATACAAATGTATGTGTTGATGGATATAAAATTGTGTTTGGCTTACGTGTTGTTTTGAGATAAATTGTTCATTTGTTGACTCTTGAGATTTGAAAACAAAGTTCTATAACACTCGAGAGTCAAGAGTGTATGGAAATGAACTCTGAACAATAGTAGCAGTTTAACAATGATGAGTGAGGAATAAGATGAAGAACAACTTTGAGACGCTCAAGATGTTCATGTTGAGATAAAAGAAGACTTTACGACTCTATCAACACTCACAGTTTGAGAGTAAAGAGAAAACAAAACAAAATGAAATATACATTTTGATTTATTAAATCAATGATTATTTATGTCTGGCTGGGTTGTCCCTGCAAAATGAAAGATAATTCAATTTTGTCAAACATTCGACTCATTTGTTTGATCAGCAAGTAAGAGACGAAATTATTCCCACGGCGCGACTTAAGCGACTTTCCTCTCTATTATGAGTTTTTGATCGATGAATCACATAAAAAGTGGGGGGTGAAACCGTTGATAGAGCAATGACGTTGAAGGGAGATTCATAAATTTCATACTTGAAGAGGAGGACTCGAGAGAATTTTTTTGAAACCTTAATCTTCACCGCTGGGGTTGAAGAAAGGGGAATTGTGTGATATTTCCGGAATAAAAGCGAGCGGTGCGTAAGACGAATGCCTGTCTTTGTGATTTATATATCAAAATCAGGAGGCAGCTTTTCCGAAGGGATTTGAAGCTTTTGGAACTCTTTTCTCATTTTCTCCTCCGCCCTTGGTTTACGAATCACGAGAGAATAAGACTCCCTCGCTCACTCAGAGTGTGGAAATTGTAAAAAATGGCTCTAGTGGCTGGCGAACATTCTGGCTGATTTTAAGTCTCAGGATGGTTCTCTATTTCTCTTTTGCTTTCTTCCGTTTCTTCACCCTTGTGTGTGTGTTTGGGTGTTTGGAAGGGTGGCAGGATGATTCCATCATCTCGTCTTGAGAAGGAGAGGGCGGATTGATAAATATAAGTTTCCAAACTAGGAGAATTTTAATTGGCTTTTTGCAGAGTGCGAAATGAGGGGATGGGAAATTGAGAAGGAGTGTGTGAGGGTCTGGACTTGGATTTGTAGACCTCTCCCCCACGTTATTGTACCAGGACTCATCAAGGGGAGAAGGGTTGTTAAAGTTTAAAGATTCTCTAGCCTTGGACTCATATGGCTCCACGTTTTTATGCTCCTCATATTTTACTTTTTAGGGTGAGCTTGAAGTCGTTTCCCTCTTGGAATCTATTATTTTCATGTTGGAAGAAAGAGGAGTGAGTGCCGGATGCGAAGTTTTCGCAAAAGATCCCTTCGACTCGACAGTATTACCTCTCAGATATATTTTTCGAGTAAATCTTTGTTTTATTGATCCTCTCTGCTGTGTATCCTCATGGCTCGTCTGACTGGCGGTTTACCCCCTCTCACACTTTTGGATTAGTGGATTCCGGAGGAGGCTGAGAGAGTAAAGGGGCTCATCTTAAAACACATTTTTTACTGTCCAAACCCTGGCGCAACCGCCGGGTTTTCCTTTATGAATCTCGGTCCTCTGAACAGACTCAACATCAGTAGCTCATATGTAAATTTAACTGACAAGACAGAAGGAGCGAGCGAATGAAAGGGAGAAAGCCACACGAGTCTTGAATTCAGAAATTGAGTATCGGATGAAGCCAGATACACATTTATGATATAACAAGACCGTATGTTCTCATGTGTTGTAAAGCCGTCTGTGAGAAGTTCGCCGGCCGGCCGGGAATCTCAACCCCGATGTTTGCTCTCGGTGTTTTGGTGCGTAGTGCGTTTGGCATATCCTTTATTTCCCTCTATAGGGAGACCTCGGGCACGAGGATTCGGATGCAGGGCGGAGGGTTTATATATCCTGGCTCCATGTCCCTAGTTTATATTAGATTCGTCCTCCCCTCTTGATGCTAAAGATTTTCCGGACGTCGTTACCCTTGGCAACACGACCGGGTGGAATGTCTTGCCTACTTTTATCTCGTTCCTCTATCGTGGCGGCTCAATATCATCATCCGCCCTCGTAGTATAACGTAGTACCATTGACAATGAATTTCACTTCCTAGACGAATCCTTCCGAGGTATGCGACCGCCTCCTCGATTCCTTCCTTCTTCAACCGCCTAATTCCACACCCCATTCTCTCTACCCCTTTCCCTACCTACGACGACTCCTTTTTAATTCAAGTGCAATGACTCGAATTACAAAAAGGAGAAAAAATCTCTTAACTTGCACTCGCATTCACATACTCCCACTCCATCACTTCTTAACCCTCTTTCCATTCCGTTTTACGTCCATTTCTTTCATCTTTCCCTTCTCAAGACTTTTTTTATTGGTTGAAGCAATCCATTAGCTACATTGGACTTTTCCATCTTCCCTGTTCAATCTTACGTACTTCAACAGAGGGTTGTAAGATCTGTAGTTGCTTATGTATGAATGAACTGTAAATTAATATCTGTAAATGAGATTTCCTTTCGGAATCCACATAAGAATCCCTATGTTTCGGTTTGGGTGAGTTTGATGTTGGAAAGTATGAAGGAAATTGTTAAGCTGAGTAAAGCTTTCAAGTATGAATTAAGAGAAGTTGGAAGCCGTTGCATGAGTTTTGTGAGTTAATTAGAGGAATAAATCAATGGGGAGACGTATGATCTAATCTGACGGGCTTGACATGAGCTCTTTAAAAGATGTTAAAAGGGCTGGTGAGGACGGGTGGGCTGGGTTGCTCACTCTGCGGTTGGAGGAAGAAGAGACTGAAATTGTGGGTGATTCAAATGAAAATTGTGGTTATAAATAGCAGAGACTGACAAGAGAACAACAGTCTCAAGAGCTACTCCTTCCTCTTCTCTCGCCGTTGAGAGTTAAAGGAAGAATTAGTAATTTGGTGAAGAAGCATCTGGGTGCTCCCTTGATAGCCCAGACATTTTCACCACCAAGAAAACTTTACACAACATGGAAAATAAATGGGACGCCATTAGTTGGGTTTGAAACGACCCAAACCATATTTCTCAGCCCATCTCATTATAGGCAATATACCTCCCTTCATTTCTACATGATTAGTCTAATGGTTTTTTCGAATTTAAGGTTAGATCGAAGGTATGGCTAAGACTTTTAAACGTCAGGATATGAGCACTTGCATTGTATGCAATTCATTTAGAATTTGCATACTCTGGTCAATTTTCTATAATTTTATGCAATAACAAGGAATATTTTTAAACTACTTCGTTTGTACTTTAAGCGAAATAATCTGGATATTATTTCATTTGCGTGGCATAATTTGTTTGGAATTCTGTCAAATATTAGGGATTGAAATTTTGTTTAGTGTATTGAAACATTTGATTTATTATGACCACGGCGCATATCTTATCATTAATTGTGAACTATAAGGAAATTGCTTGAATAAATTCGCATAACTTGCAACTTTTCCTAGAAATTAATGTTGATAAATGATTAAAGAGAAAAATGAATTGTGGTTTGCGACGGCATTATACTTTATTGTTCTATCTAGAAATTAAAATTTAGTATTAACACCATGTTTAATATTTGTCATAATTAACTGTAAATATTCGTTCTTCTGAAGTCTTTTGTAAATATTATTACGATAAATTATATTTTAGCTTCTAATTAACATAATTGGTCTGAACTTTGCGCACATCAGGATAAATATCCTAACTTGTATTGACATTAAACCATTGTTGAAAATTTATTGGGTAATTTTTAAAATAATATTTATGTATCTATTACATTTTATGCTGACTAATTCCGTTGTCTTTTCCTTTAATTGCGCAAACATTTTGTAATATGTACAGATAGCTGTCTTTTATAATTATCCTTTGAGAACTTTATTAATAATTAATAATCCAACTTTTTCGATGATGGAATAATTGTTTGGTTGGTTGCATAATTTAAGTTTCGTAGATATTCTTCATTTGAATTAAATTGTTGAGATTTTAAAAAGGAAAATACAATAAATGCTTTGAGTTCATAGGATTTTCACACCCAACGTCATGTTTATATTATGTACCTACATATCTGTACTTCAAAAACTGATAGTAAATGATAATTGATTAAGGTTCAGTGAAGATTATACTTAATTGTCGTTTCATTCAGGGTCAAAGATTTCAGGATGTGTTCATCACAAGTAAATCCTATATTTATCGGCATATTGTCCGATTTGATTATGAAGGAAGAACTCATGTTCAAGTTTTTATATTTTTATCCTAGTTTGCTACATTTTCTTTAAGTATTGCTAAACATTGATGAGATTATTAAAATGAATATCGTATTTTTTTACTTAATTGAATGCTTGAGGTAGGTTAGTTTAAGTAAAGCATATTTCTGGTCTATCTATGTAATTATTTGGCGGAACTTTTAACTCAAACGAAATGAAACTTTGGTTTTATCTTTTTCATGTCTACTAGTAATGCTCGATCGTCGTAATTATCAAATTTCATGTCATTCATTTTAATATAGGAAAAGAACTAATAAAATTTGTTTTCTATTTGTTTCTCATTAGGTTTGACCTTGTTGATTAAACCCCAAACACACTTTTAATTTGCAAATCGAGTAACTTTAATGACTAACATTAAGTTCTTAATCCTTACGGGACATTTCAATTATATAAAATATTTATTTAATACGCACCCTCTTACTCGTATATTGAATAACTATAAATGAAATATTTTAATGTTTTTCAGAATCGTTTTTCTATTCTCACAATTTATAATCTTGTGGTTAAAAACGGGTCGTTTTTATTACATCAGCTTAGTGAGCTTTACTTTGTTATCTTGGGCGTAGTACTCAGAATAGTGTAAATACGAAGTGTGATAAAGTGAAGGAGTTTTAAATAATCTTGAATCTTCATATAATATTAGTTTAGTCTTTTTATAGAGGTAATTTAATCCTTGTCTGATCAATCATTGGGTTTTGAATTTCCGTTTTTAAAGAGTTTTATGTAATAAGACACTCTCCAAATACTTATAGCAATGATGATGATTTTTCTTTTCTCAAGAGTAAACATTTAAATAATAAACGATCAAATAAATGCTCACAATACATTAGTATTTGTATATAATATAATTTATATGCATGTATATGTGAACAAAATTAAAAAAACAATTGCGTATTTGTTAGAGAAGGAATTTGTTTATCCTTTTACATGAAGAAACCTTTATGTGCGTATTATGTTGTCTATAAGAATGTTATGAGAATTTATACAATTTTTAGTTCATCATTGTTACGTGTTGTTTGTGTATTTAATAAACATAAGTTTACCAGTTCTTACCTACCTAGTATCTATCTACAAGTATTTGTGTATTTGGTATTTGGATTAAAACAAAGGATGGACTTACAACAGGTTTATATTTTCCTTTTCTCACTCGTCGGTGACGTTCTATCTTAATCTACTCGGAAAGTAAAGCCTTGGTCATAAAACATTTTGTTAGGCATTAAAGCTCATTAAAGCCATTTTCACATTCTAATTATGTGGAGAAAGGAAGTATTTAGTAGAAGGTGTAATTAAATGGTTAAGGGTTGTATTGAGAAAAGCCTATGTTTATCGACACGGGTAATTTTGTAGATAGTGAAGACAACTTTACAAAGAGCTTCCTGTGTAACGGCTTCTTGATTTATTTAGTTTGTCTGTTTACTTAAATTGGCCCTGGATGTAACCATTTGTATATAAAATTGTAAATCTCGTTTCTGTCAAACATCTTTTTCGCAATCCGTCCAAGTTCAGAAGTTCAATGTCTAGGCTTCCTATATATAGAAGTAAGAGAAATATAAGGTAGGATAAACAGAGCCGAAGATCATAAATAAAGTTCACTCTTTTGACGAAGACAAGATCTGATAAATGCATTCTTCAAGCTTCGCTCCCAAAATGAACATGACCAGGTTCATTAGTTCAAAATCTTCTAAAGATTTCAAACTCGTGCCGACTTTCCTTTCAAAACGAATGTAAATTAACATTTTTGATTATGAACAAATTTATGGAGCATTAAGGAGGAATTCTCAATTACCAATGTTTACGAATAGTATGAGAGAAGGGTACAAATATTTATTTTTAGCAATGGACGTAACTTCTCTCTACTTACTATTGCGAAATTGATTGCTATTTAATAGATATTTAAGTGCCTTTCATTTAATAGAGGAAAATTTAAATATCCATGCACGCACATGTTTACAATGCGAGAACACATGAGGAAATAATTGTTTTTAATTGTACAATACATCTGTAGAGGAACATCTTTCATTAAAAGCCGGAATCTAATTTTTTCATATTAAACGTGAAAGAAACAATGCGACAATACCTCAATATTTTACTTTTTTATGAGCATAATAATATATTGAAGTAAGTGAAACAACCTTCGAATAAGCATATATTATTTCAATGGTAAATTATATTGGGGGAAAGGACAGTACTTATAAAAATTTGAGCATATATCGTGAATAGTGAATAGTCGAGGATAAAAATAAATACGAAAAATGCATGGGTTGAATGCCAATTGAGTTTCTTTAGTGAGAGTGGGGAGCTATTTTGTGAAGTACACATGCATCATGAATGTGAAATGAAGGATGAGGGGGAGAGGAGGTACAGAGGAAGATGATGGATTCAATTGATGGTTTTTGAGGAGGGTTGGAATTTAATAGAAATAATTTGTTTTAAATAGCAATAGCAATGAGAAAGGATCACTTCAAAGGAAGGACTGCCATAATATTCATGCGCTTTTTATACAATAAAGTAGATGGATGAAGAGTGGATTTATTAACTAAATAAAAATTGAACGAAAGTTGCAGCATTAGCGGTTGAGTTGGGTAGGTTGATGAGAAGGATCTAAAAGTATTTGGTTGATCATTCATGAATGTTGAAAAAGGGAAATAATGGACAATTCTCGTGATGAGAGGGTGTTAATAAATGTTGCGGAGAAGTAACATGGATGAGGCATATTCTGTATAAGCTCCTCTTACCTAATCATTACTTTTTTAAATTAGGATTGACTCGAAAAATGCAATGGTATTTCCTAAATTTATAATCCCAGAACATCAGATCCCACACCTTGAACATTTCAATTCAAGTTTTAAACCGTTGAGTTTTCGGTTAATACAAATAATCTTTACGAAGAGGACAAACGCCTGAAAGATGTCTTCAAGAGAACTTGTGTGCCAATCTGATAGAGTGAGAGGAATAAATTCCTCAGTCAGATGAAAAGGAATGTTGATGCGAAGGAGCGCATTACAATATGATGAGAAATGGGTTAGAGCAGAGTCGTGGCATGCCCGCGTCAAATCAACTCTTAAGTGGTGTATGATCTCATAGAGAGGATAAAAAAATTAGGAGTAGAATCGTGATCGAGTGGGTGTTCTGTGTGTAATTCCATGCATTACACGACATAAAGTGCAAAAAGAGAACATCGTCTCGTTTATTTTCTTTGAAACAGGAGCTTTGATTTGGAAGGTGCTTACATTACGATCCTACCCATAAGTTTACATGTTGGGAAGTTTACCTTATGTATATGTGTTTGCTATTGCATAATGGATTAGTTCAAGTCGTCGTTTGAGATTTGAAAGGATTTGTGGAGAAAGTTTTATATATTCTAACTGATGCGGAGTTTTATGAGGTGTTCTATCTTCCTCTCGCGGCTCTTTATATCTCTTCTCCTTACATATTATCTGATGTTGGCGGAATTTTTTCTCTTCAATTTTTTACGCGAAATTGAATGCCTCTCCTCAAACTTGGTTTAGAGATGTTTAAGGGAGGGAGGAGACAAGTGATGAAACGAGTTGCATGTTCGACTTGCCTTATGTTTAAATTTCAAGTTTACGCTTCCAGCCCCTCAAATCAATTGTTGGAGCTGAGATGAGAATTGTGGGCTTTATTGATGCTATTGTAATAGAGTTTTAGTTCTAATGTGTCCACCTGTATTTATCAACTGTTGCTTTTGCCTCAAGTGTGATATGAAGTTCGAAGCTCCTGGGGGAGTTTTCAGCCGGTTTTGTTGGTCTCTGTGGCTTTGTTCATTTGTTCATTTTGTGAGTGGTTATACATAAGGTAGATCTAATATTCGACTCATATCATATGATATCATAGACGATTTGAGACCTGGAGCATCTTCTCTTCAATGCTGCTTCGTTAAAATCTCCGCCACCGCATTCTTGGAGATGCCAATTTGTATTCGTGCATTCATCCTTTTGGCTTTGAGCAAATATCTCCTGGACCAATTTTGACTCTTGTTCACTCCTTGTTCTCTCTCTTTTCATTCCTTCTGATTGAGCCAGGTGGGTTTGGAATGAAGATGCATCAACTTATAGGCGTCGTCTCATATTGCTTTGAACTCTCTCAGTCAGTCATAAGCTCAGATTGAGGTGAGTCGAACGTATTAGGGACGCACGGGGTGAAACGCCGAGTGACACTTCAATATTTGAAGTTCGTTTAAAAACCTCGAGAGGTATTTGATAATATACATAATCGTTTGTTGTTACATGGTTTGCTTCAAAGAGACGGTCACTCGTATTTGATGAGCATGATGATAAAAGATATCAGCGAATTTTATCAATTTAAACTCCCTCTCCTCTTGAACCGTGTTAAAAGATTACGCTTCCGATTGATTGAGCAGGAATTGACGAGATTCCTCCTTCTGATTACAGTGGTTATTTTTTCCCCTCTCGCCTTCCCTCCATCATCATTTTTTACTCACGGTTGAATTGCTATTGCAGGCAGACAGACAGTGAAGTAGCCGCTGGTGAACATCCGAGTCACTCTTCAGCTACTCGAAACCTCCACATCGTTGCAAATTATTCATCCGTTTGGAATTTTAATATAATCAGACATGGGTGCAAAGACGAGCAAATCAGCCAACATTACTTCGTCGCCGAAAAAAGATCTTAAAGAAGCAGTCGTTGCTGTGGAAGAAAATCACGTATTGAACGGAGATGCAGGAAAGGGGGATGCAAACCACGTTATTGAGGTAAGTTTCCAACATTCATCCCCTTTTCTTTTTACACATTTTTCATGACCATAGACAAATTCTATTTCTTTATGTCCCATAAATCTTTTATTTTTTAACTAGCAAGTACTTAATTTATCCTCTATTGATTTTATGAACCATCAACTGTCCTCCTTTTTTATGTTTATTGGGAACCTGTTCGTGGAATTTTTAGTTGTCCAGTAATTATACTTGTCTTGTTAAATGAGATTTTTATCAAAAAATAATTTTTTAATTAAATGTTTACATTCTAATGTACATTTTTTCGAAGGTTCGTTTTATATTTGATATTTATACATGCAATGAGTAAGCTTAACGATCAAAGGAACTCTTCCCTTGTAAGTATTAGAAATGCAGATGGGGAAATTCAAAGGAGAAAGAAGTTTAATTAATGTCGGTGAAAGTTTTGAAGTTGAAAATCAAATTATTTCATTGCTTATCCCAAGATGAGAAAAAGTTGGGCTCACCCTCCCTTTATGTTGTTTAATTGTCAATTTTCCTCTCTTTATGAGTTTTATTAACTCTACTTGTTATTCCGAGTTGGTACACATTTCCTGAGGCGAGGAAGAGGAACTTTTATTCTTATTGGTAAACCCAAGCGAGAGAACAAGACGCCTTTTGTTGATGTTTCTGAAGAGGCCATGAAGGCGTAGGTTCTCGAGGTTTTGAAGAATCAATTCTCCCTCTAATGCTCTCAATGGGCGTAAAAGACGGTCTCAAGTGGACCATTTGTGTGCAATCTTGTTCATAAAAACTCACTCTCATTCCAACGAGATGATTAAATTTTACGCCATTCGTCTTCCGTCCCTTTACTCCCACCTTAAAATATTTATGGGTCTTTCAGGTGGCCAAGGATGAAGTTAAGGAAATAGTGAAAGAAATGGCTCAAGAGGCTGTCATCGAAGTGAAAGAAATGGCCAAGGAAGTGATTGAAGTTGTCAACGGAGGAGCCGATGAGAATAAAACTCCAACCAAAGAGAAGGAGGAAAAGGAAGAGAAGAAGAAAGTTCAGAAGAAGCGATCATTCCGACGATTCAGTTTTCTCCGAAAAGATAAAAATAAGTCGAAGGAAGACAAACTTAAAAATGGAGAAATCGCCCCCGAGGTAAGCCCCATTTAGCACAATCTTTTACCAAAAGCTTTTTTGACCATTAAGGTCATTATTGATCAATCGAGCGTGTGACAAATCGGATCAATTCGTTATTGAATAACGGCATTAGGGTTAAATCAATTTGGAGTCATGAACATGAGGGCATCATTAAATTATTCAATGACTGTGATTCAAACCAGTGAGTCTTAAGTTAAATCAAAGTTGATTATTCAACTTTTTCACGGTAATTTAAACAACATAAGTACATAGCAAATGAGTCGTTGTTGTTTTTTCTAATGAATGAAGGAAGGATGAAAGTTCGTATGATTGTGAAATTGTAAACAAGGAAAAGGGACATTGGGCTCTTGGCCCATTTGTCAGCCAGTACTCAGTAAAATGGATGATGAATTCATTCAATTGTAATAACATGGGTCCAAAGTATAATTCTATGATATCATAGGAGAATATAATGTACATAGGATGCTACTTATTCAAATACTAAAACTTGTTTATCCGGGACGAAAGAAGAAAACAAATTAGTGCGAGAAATATTCATTGAGAAGGTTATTGAAGTTGAGAGAATGACAAGGGAAAAAATTCTTCTACTCGACCTCCTTGTCTTGATGGAAATTAATGAAAAAAGTAGGGAATTGTCGTGTCTTCGTGTCTTGTATCTCAATGCCTGGAGATTGGAAATTGCAGTGGCTGAGTGAGAGAGATTGCATTTAAGAGGAGGAGATTGTGAGAAGGGCATTGGATTACCCATGAAATTACAGGGAAAAGAACAACTCAGTCCAATGTTCTCTTGTATAATAATCTATGATGAGTTGGAAAAGGTAGGCACCACAGTCGGCCACTCATCCATGGTCTCCGCGGTGCGAATAATATTTCCCTCTTAAATTGGACTGACTCGAGCTGAAACGCTGTTTGAGTAGTTTGAGGGTTGGATGGACCTAAGTCGTTTGATATTGTAATATATAGGAACGACCAGATGCGATTCTCGTATTACTCTCCTCGTTGAGATACCGCCGTAGGCCATGAGAAGAGGGTGGAAAGGGAGGAAGCTTGAGAGTTCATTCGGCTTTTTTAAATTTAATTTCCTCCTTTTAGATGTAGGGACAAGGGGTGAGGAATAGTGGAAGTATCGATTGGAATTATCTAGCTCAATGGTCAACTCTATACATTGGATGCATTTTATGTATAGTTTTAATATATGGCCCACTTGTCCCGCTGGGCATCCGTTGAGATAATTCTCTTTCCCATTATTTTATTTTTCTATTTAGCGTCTACTCTGAGGTCGGGTCTCTGTTTAGCTCCCTGTGTTCATTGACCATAGAGTTGGATGTTGGAGACAGGGGATAAGAGTACGAGGGAGTTCTCTCTATTATCCACTGTCGACGAACATAACCTCCGCTCCGTTGTGAACAAAATGAGAGAGGAAAAAGTATAGGGGGAAAATAGAGTCACTTCCGGCCTTTCCGAATGATACACGCAAATGTTAAGCAGGGAAAAAATAATTTATCAATTTGTGCCCTTCTCGTCCTGAAAGCTCAAAACTACATTTCGTGTGTTCACCGGTGGAGTTGGACGTGAGGGTGTCTGTAAAATGTTTACCCTACTCCTCATCCTCTCTTGCTCCTTCATTTTCTCCTATTTTGGATTGAAAAACGAGTTTAGAGAATTTTTGCTCACCCTTTTAAAATTTGAACTCTGGATCTTCTTCATTAAAATCCTCTATGGTTTTCTCTGTAGTTTGAAGCGCAATTGGCCAATGGTTTTAAGATAAGCTGTGGAGCATTACCAACACGCTGACTTTTTTAATGTCTATTGTTTTGATCTTGAAAGGGATCATTAGAGCATCTCACAATGCCTCCTTTCCTTATTAGAAAATCAATAGAATATTTATTCCATTCATTTAAATAAATTGATCAGACAATGGGTCTTATGGTCAGAACTATGATGTGATCTTGTAAGATGAAACGTATGGTTATTAATTGGATATGTTCTTTTTATGATGGACTCATCTTCTGATCTTCTCATATGTGAAATTGAGAAGATTTATTTAAATTATTAACATACCATATTAACCCATTGTTGTCATTTTAAATTGTAGAAAATTTTTATCATAAATATTTGTTTATTAATTATTCTCCTTTCCTTATGAATGGAGTGGAAAGTGAAAGAAAAATGGTATTGAAACACTCGAGGTTGATGTGCAGTTTTCGTTTCAATGGAGGACCTGTCTAATTATTCAAAGGAAGAATGTGGAGATGGAGTGAGGATGACAATGAGAAAGACATTTTTAAAGCTCAAGATTCCCTTTTAGTGAGGATTGGTTGAAAGGATACATAGTTCCCAAGATTAAATTCAGAGGCAGGAAGGGGTTGTATTGGCCACAATTGAAAGGGGCTTTCATTGTGGAGCAAGAAGGTATATGATTGCGTAGAGGAATACCATCACCTTCGGCTCTTGCATAACAAGGGTTTAATGGTGACAATAATGGATTCTCATATATTTTATCAGACGGAGTGGGAAAAGTCCCTTTAAAGCCACAAGGAAAGAAATATGCCTGGAGACCGGTGGTGTTCTTAAAGAAATTCCAAGAAGTGTCTCCTCCTCGCCCGTTGAGGGAAAGTGGATTCAGGGATGTTTGGAATAATGCGTGCGAGAGGCTATATAGAACACTTATCTCTGTCCGACCTTCGAGTCCTCATACTCCCAGCCTTGTCTTCCTTCATAGGAATTTATGCCTTTTTATGAGACTTTAGTTTAAGGCTGAAGTTTTGGGAAGAGCGAAATGGTCCCCTTCGACCCCGTGTGCTCCTCTTGCAACAAGGGAACATATATATTTTATCATGAGAAGAGGTTTAATGGGCCGGTCGGAGTGTCCGTTCTCTCTCATGCCTCACTCACAGACATCCTCAATCTTCCCCAATATTCTGGGCTCTTGTAGGAAAGAAAGGGGATTTTATGTCTCATTCGACAAAGATAATTGTCTCTTTACAACCATGATTTATACGTTGGGGAATCTCCTCGAGTCGGATTTGGTAATTCAATTGTACTTCGCTCTGCGTGGTATAATTTAATATCTATTTTGGCTATTTCGCTTTATGATTCCCTCCGCCTTGGATATTTATCCAGCTTAAATGAGCCACCCATCTCGATTCCCACCACATTGAAAATGAAATGTTCTCTCAAAATATTTATAGAATGATGGGGAGATTAAATTCCTAATTGCTGACTTTCAAGTTCTTTGAGTCAGCTCCAAATCCCTGGTTTCTCACTCAACTGTGATTCAGCTCCTACTTAAATACGTATCCTTACTTGTATCTTAGATTATATATTATGACTGAGAGTGGTCCAAAGTCCATGGAGAATTTCTTTTCGAGCTGACGGGCTGGATAATGTTCAACCATTAAATCCCCATGTCCTGCCTATTGCGGGTCGGGAGTGGGAGAGAAACAGAGCAATTAACTACGTATTAAGTATGAGAAATCGGATCGAAACGGAAGCAGATGTTTCCTTGATGGATCTCTTCTTTCCTAAGGCCCATCATATCATCCAAAGAGCAGCTCATTTTCACCCAAGTGAAAACCGGAGTAGTTGTGCTCTATTTATAAATTGTTCTTCTTCCTGAGGTATTTTCTATGGTCTTTCACTTCCATATGTAAGGAGTAAGATTCAAAACATACGTAAATACTTTTGTGCATTATTAGGCTTAAAAGGGGGGTTGAATGTCAAATGTATGGAAAAGAATATGGTACTCGTATTATGTGAGTAGGTATGATAGGAGTATATTTTCACTAATAGTACAAGGGGTTGGTTGTTGTTAAGAGTGTGTATAGGATCAATTACTTGTAATTGTTGAAAGCATGTTTCGATCCCTATCTTTGTAACTTATTCCAACGCTGAGTTTGACATGAGGGGCATGAAAATCAATTTATTGTAATAGAAATATATATTAAGTAGATAGATTGTGGTTGGGAGTGAGGTGAAGGTAGGAGCCTTTATTTCAAATATTTCAATACTAAGGAACCTCGTTTCTATTCAATTGTGAAGGCAAATCATTTTTTTCCTTTGAGTGATTGTCAGTGGGTTAAATAAGTGTCGGGACTGCTGTGGCCCTCAAATTAAATGGGCATATGGGGGGAGATAATGGGGGAAGATAGGTTTCATTTTAAAATTCATTCCTCCATGCATTCATAATATTCACATTGAGAAGGGAATGAGAGGAATGCATTGAATGTTGGTGACTCTCTCGAGGAGGGTTTGGAGCGACCGGCCTGAAATGCGTAAATGAATGTATGGCATCCATTTGGTGAGTTGTGTGAAACGTAATTTTTTCCTGTGTGAAAGATTAGGAGGTTCGAGAGAGAGAGGAACTCTGTGACTTGGAAGGGCTTAAGTTGAGACTCTTCCCAGTGGCACTTTCTTTGGACTCGACGACCACATCTGGTTTTATTCTTCTTCCCTCCTTCTTGTTCCTTGTCATCTTTACTATGAATGGTGGTGGATTGAAGATCTATCCATCCGTCGAAAAGCTCCCTCGTCCCAAGACGAGTGAAATAATGGTCGAGAAGTGATGGTAGGAGGAGATCACGGAGGAACACGGGGTTGGAAACTGGACTGGATTCTGGAACTTGTCCTCCTTACTTACATTGAGCCCTTCTTGCTCACTCTCGCTCTCTCGACCCCTCAATCTTCGGCGTAACATTACACTGCCCTCAAAGATTCCTTCTGGGCTGAGTGATCAAAGTGATTCTTCATTTCATCTTGTAGGGGCTTGACAGGAGTTTGTTGGAAAGATACACATCCCATATCTGCTCCTCACCCTCTTCCGCTCAACAACGGAGGAATCTAATGAACCAAGACATTTCCCAAGTCAAATTAACCATTCCCTTGCCCACACTCTGATACTGGGGAGTATATAACTATTATGACTTTACGACTCAGTCTCGGTTTGTTTACTACCATTTCTCTCCCATGGACGAAAAGAAATGAAAGACTCCACTGTTTTGTCTCCCTTTGTTGGTCGAACGCTATGGAGTGGATTAGGATCGGCCTTCTCCGCTCATCCGCAACATGAACGAATTTGAGACTCGAGGCGTGGAGTATAGTTTTGATGTAAGACACCGTCTTGAGGAATTTGAGGAGTAAGATGCGGTCGCCGCGGCTATCCTTTCATCTTATCATATTTTATATGAGTATATATCCTCTAACTCACTCTCAGAGGCACTTGACTCTTGTGTGAGTCAGTAGGGAAGTGATGGTTGTCAACCGGTGAAGTTTATATATTTTTCTCTCTTAAAGAGGGGAAAATTTGAAAAGAAGTCTTTACGCGATTAGTTGGAAGAGGAAAAAGCATTTCCTTTGGGAAATGTCATGGCAGAAGAGCCGCATCTACATATTGACATTGTCATGTTGAATTTTGTCGAGAAACGACCCCTTCCTGCCATTTTACTTCCGATCACTCCGACTTCCCATCCATATTTCTCCCATTTACGTGAGTTCTTGACTTTTGACTTCGGCTCTGTTTCCTTTAGACAACTCCACTATTTGTCCAAACTTTTGACTGGTGAGAGATGGGCGAGGGAGGGAGGAAAAAAGGGAGATGAAAAGGGTTGGAAAGATAGCGGAGGAAGGAAGAAGGTGTATAATGAACTTCCCCTCTCTTGACACAAAAGGGAGTTCCTTAAACTATAATCAATTCAAATGAATACATTACGAGGAAATTCGCTTTTGTCTCATGGCATTGATAAGGTGAAGAGGGCGGAGGGACATTCCGTATGGCTGTGTGGTGGTGAACGGAGATCAACTCAAAATTCCACCCTTCTGAGATTCAGCTGGCTGTCAAATTATGTCACATCTTGTCAACCAAGTGCCGTCGTCTCGTTAATGCTATCTGAGTCTTGAGAATGTCATTAAAATTAAATTAGTCCGTTGATGAAAAGCCGGTATTAGTGAGTGGGCCGTTGATCCATGAGTTATATAAAGAGCTTATAGAATGCTCTCAATGTAAAGCTGAATGATAATGTTCCATAATATGTTTATGGTAATTCCTAGTCTATTTCTCTCATTGAGTGAGTGGTTGAGGTTGAAGGAGAAGTTGACTTTGACTTTGTCGCACTGTTACCTCACCTTGTGGACTCTGACGATTTGGATAAATATATATTTTTTACATCCTAATATTAATGACGAGAAGGACACCAGGATAGGAGATGAAATGGATTTCTCCTCATGAGAAACTCGTGATAGCTGGAATTCCTTTCAATCTCGCAACATTGGGATTTTGAGTAGGAAAGATTATTTTTAAACCCGAGTGATTGCTTTAGAAGAGAAGACGAGGGTCGCCACTCGTTAAAGGGAATTCCTTTAGAACATTGAGAATTCAACGAAGCTTTCATCAATTTCCTTATTCCTATTTACAAGACAGATAATAGTGAATACTCGGCAACCTGTGAGGGCTCCCTCTCGACCTTTTCTCCGTCACATTTCCATATGAATCACAATCTTCGTTAGTCATTTGAAAGATTCCATGAAAGTTTAGTCAGTGCGCTCGTTTCCTTACTACATCGCATTTCTTATTCATCACTCGAAGAGAGTTAACTGTGTTAATTAATTGTGATAAATCTCAAAATGGATTTCTTCCGCTCTTTGTTTTCAGTTTTCAAGTCTAAAGAGGCAAAAGATAAAGAGGTAATTTTTTATATTTAAAATTCGTTTGATGTTAATTCAAAATGGAGTCGTGGGCCTTTGGACGATCTGTTGAGTTTATTTAAATGGACGCCGGTAGCCCGACTTTTATATAATTCTCATACATATGTCTTCAAATCAATAGGATAATGCATATTTAATGCATACAAATCTCTTTTGTCACTTAAGTTTTTTGGCAAGCAAGAAGGGTATTTCATAAATGCTCATTCATTGTAAGCTTTTTACTCCTTACTCCTGTCATGTTGAATCTACAGAGAATTGTATGAGAATTAGAATTGCTCAGTGAGGTTGGGGAGGGGGGTCGCTTCTTTACGACTTGCGAGTGGTGACGTTCGGAAGACATTCATTCCATTTTTTCCCTTGTGGACATCATCTTCTCCATTTACGTTTGAATCGAGAGCAAGAGGGAGGAATTGTTGGTCGAGGAGTCGTGAAAGGAGTGCGGCAGAGCGACTGTTATTAAAACATGTTTCACTCGCATGGAGAACCCCATTCACTAAACATTTAAGGGAGGATTTTGTGAATAAAAAATTGGTTTTCCATGTAAGATTTCAAGGTTCTCCATTCAGCCTAATGTTTGCAGATTTGTACAAGGTGTAGAGGGTCGCGAAGGTTTATATAGAGTGAGGAGATAACCGTAGTATTTATACTCTATTCCATTTGAGAAGATTATTGAGAATTGAATCATGTTACTTGACCGGGCAATCGAATGTCATGT
>JAQGBZ010000406.1:0-53019 GCA_034687125.1 Neelides folsomi
TTTTCAACATGTGAAATTAAATTTAAATATTTAAGTATAACAATAAAAAAGTTACTAATGTGTCAACATGTTCATCTCTAGTGGTGTAAATAAAAAGTACCGTCACTGTATGTAAAATAGGGAAATGTTCAGGGAATATCAGGATCCATGTGAATGGCGTAAACTTGAACAATTGTGCCTTTGGCAACTGTGAATTTCTTACATTCTTTTGTCTTCATTTAATAATCAGGATCGCATCTTCTTTCAAGTCTTACCATTGGTGGATCAAGTCTCAAAACCTCTATTAAATTGAAACTTTCAATTGATTAAATTAATATTGATTATTGGTGTTAATCATTAGTTAATTAAATTTATTTCATAGCAATAATTATTAACATTTTAGCAATTGTTTTATTTCATTATTTATCAACAATTAATTGGACAAATGAATTTGGAAACTAATTATAATAATTTGAACATTAGTAAAATTATAAAATATTAAATACCGTTATAATATTTTTCCATCAAATCCAAATTATTCATAAATTCATAAGTGAATTTCCTGGGTTAGAGTAAAGATCTTAGGGCCAGATTTTGGAAGGTAAGGGGGGACCCTTACCATCGTACTTTTAACATCTAATTTTGTATCCTCGGCCAAATTCCCATGTTAAATCATAGGCAAATGAAAATTAATTTTTTTTAAATTTTTTTCCATAAACCAAACTTGTTCAGCGTGTCGAGAAAAACATTTTTCGACACATTTTGAGGTCCGAAAAAAGATCTAATGGCTGTGATAGCAAATATTTTGTCAAGAGTCCGGATTGATTTGTGGGTGTTGGGAGTGCTCAATGAGCATAGTCCACACAACTCAATTGGTGCTGGGACTTTTGGCAAAAATATTTGTCAATAGGTTAAGAAACTGAAATATGTCAAAAGAGTCCGGATTGTTATGTGAATGTTGGAAGTGCTCAGTGAGCATAGTCCACCCAACAATTGGTGCTGAGACTTTTGACATATTACTTATTATCAGTTTACGAATTATGGATAACGGATTTGACAGGCCCTATGAGCCCCGGTAGGTATTAGGAGTGAAGTACACGCGAGGGGAAGTTGTGCAAGTATGAGTACCCTTAGTTGAAATTAAGAAATTGCTTCAGGTGATGTAATTTTGTTTTAACGAGGATCGCTTACCCAAGCAACTCGGAGTAGCTCTGAAAGGCTGATTATTTTAAAATCAATAACGTCGATCCAGACTCCTTTCAACTCTCTTAAATTTTATATTTAACAATGAATTTTCTCAATCTTTTAAATGCAAACTTAAATTTTTCCCTTTTGGCGAAATAATAGTAAATTAAAGAACGGCTTTAAATGCTTTGAATGCTTTAAATCTAATTCCTACTTTTCCAAGATGTCCAGATTGCCATATGCTTCTTAGACGAAGTACAGAACGAAGCTTTAATTTATAATTTAGGTGGAGATGCAATGGTTGCTTCAGAAGAAAATACAATCCATTCCAATTCACATTTTTTGAAAGAAGCAGATTAGATTTACATATTGTAATGAGATTACTGGTATTGTTTTATTTTAAGGTTCCAGTCACACAAGCAGCAAGACATGCAGAAGTTAGCAAGCCTACAGCAATTGATTTCTACAATTTTGTTCGTGAAGTTTGCAGAATTGTTGTGATGCATTATAGGGAACAAATTGGTGAACCCGGTGACATCTTTGAAGTGGACAAATCCCATTTATATAAACGGAAATATAATAGAGGTAGACTTCTTCAATTTCCTATGGCTTTTTGGGTGTTTGGCGGTGTAAGTAGGCGTGTTCCTAATCAAATTTTTATTACTTTAATTCCAGATAAAAGCCGCCAAACCTTGTGGCCAATTATGCAAGAAAATATAGCACAAGACACCTTTATTATGAATGATGAGCATCGAACGTATAGGAATTGTACACAGCTAGGATTTATTGAACACGCTGCAGTAAATCATAATAGACATTTTGTGAGACCATTAAGAGCCGTTGTTCCAAATCTTGATCCAACGATTGGGGGAAGATTAATCCTCGGGACCAATTGGTCTAGAGTCAAGGTCCACATAAACGAATGTGAAGAAATGTGGAAAGATCTCAAGCGCCATATAAAATCAGCAAGACAACCCGAAAAGCTTGCAGGGTATATAGGAGAATTTGTTTACAGAATATTTTAAGAAGAATTGTTTCTGATGGCGCTAAGTTTCAAAGATTATTAGAAGATATAAGGAGAGTCTATCCTGATCTAGGAACAAATCAGATTAAAATTGATGATTGTGAATGCGATGCATGTGTATGATTAATTATATTATTTAAACTTCTAAATAGTGTCTAATTGCACTCTAAAAATTGAGCATATGAATTTGATCTAATGGCTATTACCATCCCCAAAATGTGTCGGAAAATGATTTTATCGACATGCTGAACAAGTTTTTGGAAAAAAATTGAAAAAAAATTAATTTTCATTTGCCTATGATTTAACATGGGAATTTGGCCGAGGATACAAAATTAGATGTTAAAAGTACGATGGTAAGGGTCCCCCCTTACCTTCCAAAATCTGGCCCTAAGATCTTTACTCTAACCAATTTCCTGCTATCTTCCTCGTATCTTTCCACAATTTCCTCATACAATTTCAATTGGATATCCGGATGAATTGCCAAATAATAAATGCTCCAAAGCCCGCGTCGTGTCGAAACCGGCGGCAAGAAACAAAATGCAATTTCCGATGATCATTATGTCGGAACAGATGTTGAAAAATTTTTTTAAATGTTTTCGAATTACTGAATTCCTCCATTATTAGGATAAAATAAATTAAAATCAAATTTATATTTTGAATTAATTGTTAAAAATAAAATATCAAAATTTTGTTTTTGTTGATCATTAATAATTATATAATTTGACATAAAAAACATTATAAATTCACGTGTATAGTATAAAATGTAAAACGAAATAAAATATAATTAGTGCTAAAGTGTTGACTCAAGAGTGAAAACCTAGCGCATATACTTAGGTAGAATATGCTATTTGTATAGTTATGGTTTTATAGCCTATATGTACACAAAAAAATATAATTAATTAATTGGGTATCAAAATTGTTTTAAAAGCCGCTAAAAGCGGTTATTAATAAAATACGAATAGGTTTCTTAACAATAAAACAGAAATTTTGTTTTTCATTATAAATTTGACAAAATTTCAAAAAATGCCAATATATGCAAAATATGCAAAAAAATCTCCAAATAGGTTTTAAATGCAAAATATGCAAGCCATATACAAAAACCTAAGAATCCAGGCTTTATTTATTACAATGTCTACGTCCTTGGATTTATAACAAGGGGGCCTAGCAGCAGGATCAAATTCCTTTCCAGTTGGAATTGACTAAAATTACAAAATGAATTGTTGAATTTGTTAATATTTAACAAAATTGATTAGGATGAAACAAAAGATTATATCAGAATATTGGCATCGATAATTGTATTATTTAACGAAAAAATTATATTACGTGATGGGAAATGAAGCAATGGAGAGGTCCAATCTCAGCAAACATTCCAACCTTGTTAGGTTCTTTCCCGCTAACTTCCATATGCTGCATATATACGTAGTTTTGTCCAATACATTTAAAAACAGTCTATTTTAGGTATTAAATATTGAAATTTCGAATAAAATTGAAATACAAATGTTTTAATGGGTTTTCTAAAATATCTCATATAATTTTAGTAAAATATAGAGATAATAAACAATAATAGTTGTTACAATGATTTTCTTTAAATGTTGATTATTGTATTATTTCAAATGTTAAATACTACATGTTGTGTTATGGAAATTGTGAGTGATGTTTTCTTTTGTCTTAAACTTTTATTTAAGTGCAGTCTCTCAAAAATTACTGTCCAAGTCAGTCCTCTATTTTTCTCGTTAATAAAGTCTCGCTTTCACTTTACGAGTTGACCTTTGACCCGCTCATTTTCACCCAAACTTTGAGCAGAAATCTTTAGCCGAACATTGTGCCGAAACAATAGTTGATTATCGTATTTAAATTGTATGTGATATCAAACGTTTAGCTTTATCCAGAATTACACTATTCGAGCAAGCAAGTGCATACGGAGATATGTACATATACCTTATACTGGTGTATTCAAATCTTAAATATCGAATTTTTAGTATGTTTTCCTTTTCAGTATAACGTAACCTTTACAAGTAATATAAATATATCATTCCTTCATACTCGAAATATAAAATAATTAACTCATCGACATACATTTTACTACCAATTAAAAGTTAATCAGCATCTAGGAGCCTAATTTTAATTAAAAAAGCGTAGACCTTCTAAAAATATGTATTATATTCGTTAATATTTGATATGCATATCGTGCATATTTCGCCATTTTTGGGCTGCATATTGCATACATATATTTGAGGTTTAGCTTGAATATAAATCCGGGCTATGAGAAAATTGCACATTATGAGAAAATTGGTGTTGGATGATTAAATCCTGCACCTGAAAACTTCTTTTATGAATTTACTTCCTTTATTTTGCCTAATTAAAGAATGAAAACAATGAAATCAATATAAATTTACATTTATCATTTATAATTGTAATCCTCTTTTAAGTTTAATTGAATACAACAATTTTATCACTTAACAGTGTTCCATCTTTAAAAAATTAAGTACAATGTATTTGCCGACTTCTAATTTATTTCAATTTTATCAAAGAAAATTTCCGAACATAAGACATTCGAGTTTCACTCCAAAGATTAAAAATTTCAAATTCAACTTTTGGGAATTCAATTACTATTAAGATATAATGGAACTTGTCGGGTTTATGTAGAATTTACTTGTTCGAGGGTCGAAATGAAGGAGAAAAGATTTTGGTCGGGGAAGTTTGGGTTTTGTTTGTGGCTCTAATTAAAAGGCATCTTTTGTTCCTTTTGAGACTTGAGAAGTGGAAAAACAAAGGGGTTATTCAAATCACGACCCGGCTCCACTTTCATTCAACTCCACCGGCCAAATTAATTTTTTCTCACTTATTCCATATATTAATTCCTTTCATCACATGTTCCACAAAAGAAAACGCATGAACCTATTTTATTGACAAATCATTTTACAATCAAACAACGTCATGCCCCTCTTGTGCCTCATAATTAAAAACATATTCTACCATATTCTAGAATATTGATACATTCCCTTTACATTTAGTGTGTAACTATAAATAATATACTAGTTAGTAACGTTAAAGTAAGCACTTGTACTAAGCAGGCTATATTCAATATTTTATGATATAGGTAAACTTTATATTTTTTGCATATGCTCAGAGAACGAAAAGATGGTCAGATTTCCTATGATACAATGTAAATCAGCTCAGATTGGGATCTGAGGTGATTCTGCTCAGATTTTTCAGCCCGGATTGACAACGTCAGCTCAGATTGAGAAATAAAATAAAAGTTTTCTTATAAATTTATAAATATTTATTTATAGTGGACTATCTAGGGAGACTCAAATCAATTGATATTATAGCGAAGAAACGCGTAATGTATTTATATTGGAAAATGTAATAACGTTTTCTCTTATAGTGAAAGTATGGTATATAGAGTCAATATAGGAATAAGTAAAGAATATGGGGACGCGTAAAATTAAATATAAAACGAGTATTTTTATACTAATTCGACTATGCTAATTACGAATTCAAAATTAGTTTGCGTCGCTCGCGTAAAATAAAAAAATTGCGAATATTTAAAGTTTTTGCATCTGTATTAGAATATATACAAAGGGATAGGTAATACAAAGGAAAAACGTTTTACAGAAAGGGGTAAATGCGATAAATTGCCTTTTGAATAACATAAACTAATATAATAAACTTATAAATATAAATTAGAATTCAAAACCTAACCTAACCTAATATAAATATAAACCATTAGTTAAAAAAATATGTAAAATAAATTAAAATAATAAAACAAATCGATTAACCAATCGTAAAATTAAAGTTGAAACAAAGGAAGAAATGAAAATGGAAATGATTCGTTTTCAGAAATGAAAGGGAAAGAGAAAATAGATGCTAAGCCTATGCTAAGCATTTAAACTTTAATTACTCATAACTTTTTTATTTTACCCGAGCGACGCAAATTAACTTCAGATTCGTAATCAGCATAGTCGAATTAGTGTAAAATCACTCACCTTATATTTAATATCGCGCATCCCCATATTCTTGACTTGTACCGTCAATATATACTCAAATAATAGTATACCTACTTAATATAATAAATAAATATACATATAGGCAAGGATAATAGAAGAGAGATATAAGTATATACATTATTAGCTCCGCCCTTGCGCCTCCCCCTCCTACCTGCCAAAGCTACAAAATTCCAACCAGAGCTGAGGTAAGAGATGAACATAATGTTAAATCTCTTACCTCATCTTACCTCTTAATTCAAAAAACATCGTTTTAGGTCACATTACTTTTCGTTCTCTTCATATATCAGCATATGATATGCTGGTATATGTCTAAGCACAGGTTCATATTGACTATCAACAATATTTAGAAATTATGTTAATGTTGCGTAATATTAAATTCTTTTAATTTAATACACATTGTCCCATCCCTTATCTTTTAGTCATCTTACAATAAGTTATATAATAAATGGGTTGATGGAAAGAAAGTGTGTCTCGATGTGAGTAGTTCTATATGTGTATTAAATTTTGAAGACTAATGGGCAGTCACAGCAGGAGTAAAATATTTGAGAATTAAAGTAGAAGTTCTCCCATGGAGTCTTTTAGAGAAAACTGAATCCCACCGTAAATCATTTCTTGCACATTTAAAAAGGACCAGTTGTTCTTTTCCTTCATAATTCATAAATGATGTCGTCATTGGAAGAGATTCTTCGTGATTCATGGTTCATGACTAGGGCTAGGAATTTATGGAATTGGCTCAAAAAGGAGGATTTCTTTCTTTACTTCTTTAATTAGCAATTTAGAAGTCTCCAATTACTCCTTCAATCCGCCTACACAAATGGACCATTATGTTCAAAATTCTCATTTGAGATTTTGAGCCCATCCAAACTTTGGGAGATGCGATGAGGAGAAACGCACACATTCAACAATCAACTTTCCATCAAACAAATTACATTACTTCTTTCTCCCTTTAGACCTACGTGAGATTCAACAATGAATATGGAATTCTTGAACAGATCTTTATAAATTACCTCACATATCACCTTAAAGATCTAATTCCTTTCATGGACAGGGAAATCCTTCTTTCACAATTTTACAATCTTAAGAGAAAAGTAAAATTCGTACGCTTATTTAGGGTAGTATATATTAATATTGAACACCTATATGGTATATTAATACATGTATTGAATTACTTTTTACTTTTTATTACTTTTTATTACTTAAATATATGTATATACTAACCGAAAGGTATTCGTATATATTAGATATACCTATTAAGTACTATATTACAATTGATTCAGATGTTGATAATTGGTTAGGCATCTAGGTTTGGATTAAAATTAAAACAATAATAATGTATCCTAGTCCTATGTATGGTATTTATGCATCTTTGTTATCCAAAGGAAAAAGTTTGTGGAAATAAGCTCCTATTATAACTTCGGAATAGTTTCCTTAATAAGCCTTCTGCTGTTAAAATTAATTGTGTTTTTCTTTTCAATGAATTCATTATACGTCGAATGTGATAATTATTACCTAAATACCTTAAGCAGCTTAAGTTTTCCTGTGTGTTGGCATAACATATTCCTCATAATGGACTTAATATGCGTAGGGCAACAATAATAGGCAGTTTACTATATAATTAAACATAATACATATATATTCATATACCTTACACTACATACGTACAATTTAATAATAATCAAGTTTTTAACATTGTTTATCGTTTATATGTATCATTTATAGGTAATATTCCTAGTAAATCTTAAAGTGTCGATTATTAACAATCTCAATAAAAGTTGTCAATTAGGTATTAATTTTCAATAAATACAAATAATTAATTTAATGACTAATGTGAAATAATTGGATTCGAAATGGTGAAATTTGGCTGAATCTCTCGAGAAGAAGTCAGCATATAATAGGGCCAATTAATTGCCAGCACTTGCGGCTTTGGAAACTTTTCTTGGGAGTTTCGCCCACACAAAAACACCACCCACCGAATAACATAAATCTCATTAAACTATATGTATATATGCATAGTATATGAATGTATAGGTATATATTTATATAGCAATTATATAACCTAACTCAACTCAACTCAACTCATTCCCATCTCCCCCAATTCACATTTATTGTCTTTTCAATTTTCATTGCCCATTCCCTTTTCATCCATGAAATTTCATTCATGACGTTTTAGCATTAAGTATTTATTTAATTAAAAACCCCAGTGTTCCCAATGTGCAATGTTTGATGTACAGACATGAACTAGTGGAATGGATAAAGAATGCCACGCGGGCGAAATGATCAAATATTAAGATCAAATGTGTAAAAAAACATTATTTACTAAATAGCTAAATTAGTGTATATTAATGGATGGATATTAAGACACCGTTTTTGATGATTCAATAAAAGGTTTAATTCAAGAATATGGATGGATTTCATTTATTCCACATTTTATTTTAGAGTGTTACCTGGAAGAAGGTCTTTAACTCTAATAGTGAGTTTATGAGTCGACCAAACTAATCACAAACATATTTCAAACTTCATACTTTTTGACCAGAATTCGGATCCTAAGGGCTCATCCATATATTACGTCATCAATATGGGGGTGGGTAGGGGGTAGCCAAATGATGATGCTGGGAGAGTTCTCTGTCAGATGACGTTTACATATTGAGTCTCTAGCTCAAACTTCAAATTATTGAGCCTGGCGCTCTGAGTTCTATTGTAACCATTCGAATATGCTTATTAATGACCAAATTGAACCTCAGGCTCAGTCTTAAGAAACATATGATTCATATTGTTCTCATGGTGTATATGAATTATGTTTGTTTTGACTCTCGAGATCCAATTTGGTCATTAGTTTGCACATTCGAATGGTGATTATTTATTATGGGACTAAGATTAAAGAATTTATAAATATAATTTAAACAATCAAATATAATACTAATAAATGAAATAAAAAGTTGAAGAGCAACCACTTTGGTAAGTAGACGCCCTGAACAATAAATGGTCACAAGGGCCAACTTGCTATAATAAATTTAACTGAGATTAAACATTTATTCATATATATATATATTGTTTAATTGATGAGCATACGCCATTTGTAATGAGCATCCATCAATTAAAATATATAATATATGTTTTTTAAATGTGATTGTTACATAAAGAAATTAAAAATATTCTTCATTCTTCCCACTTTGAGAAATCTGAGCAGATGAGTGATTGCGCTCCAAAGGTCGATGTCGATACTATATTCAACACGTAGTTTGAGGAATATTGAATAAAGTCGTCTGAATCAAAAATTTATTTTAATTGATATCTTTAACTATAAATGAATTCCTGCGTAATTTGTTCGGACTATTAAAGTCAGAGATTTGGCTTTGATTTTAATTTCATAAAATCGGTGTCATTTCTTTTTAAATCAAAATTCGGTCAATTTTATAGAAATTACCTTTGTTATGCGATTGTTATCGTGTGAAGTGTCGAACTCTTTCAATTAATGACACTAACAATTGGTGAGTTTATACAATTAGAAAATCAAATTAAAGAGTCGAAGAAATAAATTGAGGAAGTATTCTTCAAAGCTCAAATTGAATTTTTTAATATTGGAGGCAATAATAACGAAAATCAAGAACTACGGACTTCAAAATTGGAAATTAATAATTTGGTTGACCAAATTGGCCAAAAAGTTGATGGCGTAATATATGGATGAGCCCTAATGGAATAAATATTACCAATATTTCCCACATTGATTCATACCCACATTTAAGCTAATAGAGGAATTAAACTTTTTTAAGCTTCCTTACAAGTAAACATGTACATTAGCATTTTCAAGCTACTGCCTAAATATTATAGTTATATAAGTATTCTTTTATTGTATTCTAACAAAGCTTTGTTCATTATTATACAATTTATTTAACAATAAAAGCACATTAATGAAAGTTCAAAGGTTCTGAGATCTACTTCAATATAATATTTTTTTTTCTTTTCATGTATAACATGATTATTTATGATATATTTATATGTAAGTTGGACATTCTACACATTCTCACTCACAGGTGACATTTTCACTTTTAATTTCACATGTATAAACTATCTACTTAGGTATATGTATTTCATATTACTGATAGATAATACATATTTATAATATACAATATCCATTACCCAAATAAATGTAAATTACATAATATATATGGATGTATGTATTCCTATACGATTTATGTATGTATCATACATAATGTACTATGTTGATACTTACTTACCTTGTACACTATTTAGTAAATATACAGAATGCATTGTAGGAAGATATTATGTCTAGTTTAAATTATTTATACCCAAATACATATTAATTCATATTTTTAATCATTGTATCGTATTTATTACATATCCATTAAACATTACTTTACAACTAAATTATATATTGTATTTACGATTATTTATTGTATTATTATCACTACTAATATAAAGAGTGACACGTGCATACAAACTTAAATACATCGTATGTATGGTATGTACATGTAATACAATATATTCCTTACTTATGCATAAGTACATATTTATACATGAGTCTGTAGTTACCTTTACGTGTATCTCATAGAAATTATATGTAAAACGGATACTGGAGATATAAACACTGTTTTATTTCATCAACTAATTAAACCAAACCTTACAATATGTACAAGCATATACATATACATACATTACATATAATATATTTGTATATTTAAGGTAGGTATTGTTAATGTAGTTAATTAAACAAAAAACTTGACAAGCTTTTTAGTATTTACTAAATATTATTTAATTAAAATTTCATTAATTTTATTTTGTTTATTACATCTAGTGTGTGTTATACCGGTCTCTCTTTCTACTGTAACGTTATTTAGCCATTATAATGCGAATAAAGCTTGACCATATATTAAGTACAATAACTGGTAGTTTTAGTTAGGGTTAGGTTAAAATAACAACTTTAATTTGTAGTCAATACGTATAATTATTATCATTAGTAATAAATGAATATCAGAATAAATTCATCAACAATGTCATATTTCTGTAAGTAATGAGGTCAATTGTTATTACCGCATTGCTGCCATAATTAGCGTACCTATGATATTGTCCATATTATAATGCGTAAGTTACTCATGATATTTATAATGTGTTTATATGCAAATTTCTTCCATGACTTTATGAGGACGAATAGTTTTTTATATTGTCACCTCGATTTCCATAATCAGTACATACTTAGTTTTAGTTAATTTATATTCTTCCTTTAAGTATTATGGCCTATTGATACATGTAGTTATGTACTGAAAATGAGTTTTATTGTCTCAATGTTTTCAGCTCTGATTCACACTCGATTTTAGACCAGTGTAGTGCTACCTCAAATCTCGTTAAATCCCAAAGGGGAAAAGGGTTCAAAGTGTTCCCTAACAATCCAAAAATTTACGCCTCTCTCATTTCTCTCTTTTCCACTTTAACCTTTTCCCCTTTTTTTACAATCCTGAAATGGATGATTTAGAAAACGCCAAGTCAGTTGATTACTTCATGGGAGACTGATTGAGACTCTTGGTAAATCATTTGGCAAATGTATTTTTATTGTCCTGAAAAGCTTTTCAAGTTGAGTCACAACGGGGCAACCCCCCATGCGAAAGTACTTTTTATTGTCATTGTGAAGTCTATTGTCTTCCTTCAATACTTTTACTTTATGTCTAAGTACATTAGAGGGAATTCAAAGAGAAGCTGAGAACCTTCTGAGCAAATTTTTGAATTCGACCCATTGTACTCTGTATATTAGTAAATACTGTGTGTGTATGTGTGCATGTATTAGTAGATGTGTTTTAATATTAGTATTATGTATGAATATTTCTAACTCACTGATCACTGATCATTCACAGGAAAATTTTTATAATATTGAGTTTTGAACTTCAAGGCATCCTTGATTTACAAGTAAGCTGTAAATGCTGTAATATATTTTGGTAATGGATAACTCAAAAATTTATAAAAGGACTTTAAACAAAATGAGTAAATACCTTGGTAAATTATTGAATTGTAGAATTAAGCGAATTCATTTCATTGAGGGTGGTAAAAAGGCAATGAGGGAACTGAAGAAGAAACCTTAATTTTTTAACTGTGTTGACTATTAAAGTTGAATTTCATTCTATTAGTACAGTCGTTAAGTTAAAGGGAGATCTGATTTATTTGTACACTTTTGTTTCAGAATGTGTAAGAGATGAGGAGGAAGGATTGTCCCAAGTTCTAGTTATAAAATAGCCATTTTCTATTCTGTCGGGGCGCGGGCGAAAGGAAATTCATTCGCAGAATACCAAGCAGGATCCGGTTTAATTAAATTCAACGACGAGGATCAAAAGAAATCCCATCAAAAAATGGAAACTCACCAAAAATTTAAAATAGGCTTCAAAATATGCATTAAACGTCTTTATACCAAGCTCAGAATTTAAGGTTAAAGTTTATAAATAAATTAACTGTTAGCCATTGCCAAATATTCAGTTGATTTAACTTGTTTGTCCATTTCAAGTCAAATTATACTTTTGAGTATTTTCATTATTAAAAAAATACCTATACTAGTATGCGGATAAAAGGTAATTTGTGGTAGGTGTGAGGTTTCCAACTCCTCAACTAATCCATATGATATTCAAGGTAAGGAAGATTGGATTAATACTCTAATAATTATCATATCTGTATTTCATATGTGTCATCTGATAAAGTGCAAATGGTGTGAGATTTCAAAGTTCGAAGGTAGATATATCATTTAACATGATGCTGATGTGTATCTTGTGAATAGGAGTAATTTCAGTACAAGTCAAAAGACGATTTAAATATGTTTCAATGATATCTCCTGAATATTTGATATTGATCAATGTTATCTAAATTACGGTTGAGTGTTTGACAGTTGTTACAGAGGTGGAACTTATTTACTTAACATTCAAATATCAATTACCTCTATGGATGATTGTATTGTGATACTAATATGGTATGTATGGTATATGTAAATTATAAGTAGATACACATAAGATAAATAGTTTAGTATACCCATATATACATATTCCATCTTGCATTTTACTTATTATGTATCATTTATCGTCATTGTTAGTTTAAATATGTACATGTATTATGATTATTATTAAAGATATTCACGTATTATTGTCCAATTTGAATTTCCAATTTCACTTCAATGTCCATTTTCACATTTAGGGTCAAATGGACATTGTCGACCGACAGTCAAATATGTTAACTCCCATATGTGCCTTGTACTTTATGTAATCATGTTCAGCACATGGATGTGTAGTATTTCATTATACATATATCCCATAGTTATATGTTACTTAAGTAGGGCATTAGTAGCCTTGACAAAGGAGAAGAGGCTTCGAGCTAAATTCCTATGTAATGTAGAAATGTTTCTGTAATTACACACATATGTATTATTGTCACCGATTGATAGCCATTGATTATTCTTCAAAATCTCAGTTTCATTCCTCAGCGTTTTCGACCCACATTCCAAGTGACTCTTGGGGTAAAGCCTCACCCGCCCAACTTTCTTCAGATCCGCCCTCATTTAACCCTGAAAGTTAAACAATTATGAAAAACTCATAAATGGCTAGGAAGGAATGGATTCACATTAAAATGGCAGTTAACAATGATTTGAGCCAATGTCCTTATTAGCAATTAACTAACTTTAAGTAGCATAACTACACTATGTACCATACAATATAATACACAAGTATTACATACATATTAGGTATATGGTATATTCCACATACGAATTTTCATCAATTATTAATTGATTATAAAGTATGAGTAAGGATGTTGGGAAGATTGGGTCAAAATGTGTGAGTTATTTACCCTGGAAGAAAACGGGTAGAATCTGGCAGCGGCCGACGTAGCACCGAAAGGCCCCAAACCCGACACAGGAGCATTGGGAATTGGAGGAACAGGACTGGCCTTCCACTCCAGAGCATGGGGGGCTCGCCACCTGAGAAATCATCTCAACTTTATAAACCTTGTTAAGATCTTAAGAATCCCTAATTGTATTTTGGGTATTACAGAAAGGGTGCGTTGGTCCGGCGAAGTCTCCTCCTCTTCCCGGGGCTCCTGTTGCTCTCCATCATCCTTCCCGTCATAATTGGCGGATGGGGCTTGACGACGAACGGCGAAAGGAAACACCCCGGACGGGCCCTGCAAAGGGAAAAATCCCCCGCCCGGGGCGGCAGGAAACGGCTGTTCCTCCCCCCGTCCCTTCATCTTGAGTGTGGGGATAATGGCGGCTGGGTGGATCCTTTTCCCGCGCTCTCCGCCCTCAAAGAGTTCCTTCGCGTGGCCGAAGCGGATCTTCTCAAAGGAGGTCATGAGCTCCTTGGGCTTGTTCACGATCCTTCCGTCCGACCCTGCCGGCGGGGAGAGAACCACCGTCCCGAACCGCTCTTCCTCGTCCCCGTCCCCCGCCGCACTCGGTTTCATTTCCTGTCGCACCTTCTCGAACGCCCGCGGCTCCTTCGTCGTCTCCGGAGGGGAGAAGTGGACGATGGCCGGCGGACCTTCGCCCCCGCGCATCCCGGTCGGACCGAACATTCGGAACTTGACCTCTTCGAAGGGCCGTCTGCCTTTCCCTCGCGGGCGAGTGATGATCTTCCCGTAGAGCTGGCCAGGAAACCGGCGGGAGCCTTTTGCAGCTGGGCGCAGAAACCCTCGGCCTCCGAAACGGTTCGGCGGAGAAAACCCCGCCAACCCGCCCACCGGATATTCCCAAAACACTTGACCCAGGGCGGGTATTTCGTTGGTGAGGTCAGCTCTTGACTGGCGTTTGTAGTAGCGCCACATGACTTTGAGCTCGTCGCACGAGGGCTCGTTGGGCTTGTCGGCCAGAGCCTCCTTCAACCATTCCTTTCCGTACTCTCCGCCGTAGGGTGGGAATTTTTCGGGGTAAACGGAATTAGACATCCCCACAGCTCCGCCCACAAGGAGAACAATTACGAAAGGACTCATGACGGTGACTCCAGCCTCCCGCATTCTTCCTACAATTAACCACATCACTCTAAATGATTCAGCTTTCATATGGGTTAATTCCAGGGAGTCATTAAAATAATAAATAAATGCATCTCCACATTGACAACATTTTAAATAAATGCCTGTATTCATAAAGCGTGATCTTGCAAGTTTGTTATTTAGTACATTCAAATGGGATATTTTTGCTTGATTAAATTAGACGGAAATTAAGCGTTTTTAATTATACGTGTGCTCATAAACGTTTGTCCTATAGAGGAAATAGTTAGTTAATGGACGTAGGTATTTTATAAAATCCTTACATTTTATTGCTAAGTTAACCAAAGAAAAAGTTTGACTCAAATCCTCGGTCTATAGAAAAGAAAAACCCCAATTTCGTTTCTTGGGTATTGCTATCTAATCGTAAGTAGTGAAGGCAAGATAAGAACTTTCTCAAATCCCATGAGGGATGAGGGGAATTAATTGGAAGAGCTAATAGGAATCCTCGAGAGATCAATAAGAAATCCGATTGACGATCATATATATATATAATACACACATTCTCTCACGCCCACACACTCAAAGTCGAACAACAAATAGGTTCAAGCTTTTACCAATCCCATGCCACATTAAACTCTTCGACTCTTTCCGATTTTAAAAGTTAAAACTTTTAATAAAAAAAACCATGCGACCAAAACAGGTGTTTCCAATGGCGATCAATTACCAAAAATATCAATTTATTTAATGAGATTAAAATCCATTTTTCTATTAAAATCTATCTTCTCAATGAACTATTTCTGTCCTCCCATAGCAAGAACTCCCATTTGTGGTTTTTATCTTCAAAAAGTTCCATTGATGTCTCCCGGATTGCCATTCAAAGTGAGTAGAAGAGGAAAATGACGTTTTTCCATTTTATGAATGAAAATCATTGCGTCAATTGAGAATGTATAAAAAATCATTTTTCTGTATGAAGATTCCTCCGTTTTCAACTACACGTAATATCTTACATAAGTAAATATGCCAAGAATGTATGTGCCTATACTACCTATATAGGAGAGATAAAAGTATGCTTTTACAGGCTTACGCAAACTAACAATCAATTTATACATATGGACATGAATTGAATACGAATTCATTTTATTTAAAAGGAAGGAAATTTCCAAAAATTCCTACATACATATTCTAAGTATATATGTATGGTATATACAGCTATATCAAAAGGAGAACCTTTCATCCAACTCAAGTATATCAATATCAATTTTAGCAACTTTCTATTTAGCAACTTTCTACAATGTAATATCTTTGTATAAGAAAGGGAAGGTGAACAGTTTGGTTTCTTCGTTTCTTCCTCTCCAATTTATGTGAAAGTCGTAAGGGGGGAGGAGAAAATTAAATTTGTTATTGAAAGTCCTATCGTGGGATCTGTTCATGGAATTCCTCTCCTTTCCCATGGCTCTTAATTAAGCCCCATTTGAAAATGTTCCTCCGTCTTTTCTCAATTACCAGCATATTGCAAATCTCCGCCCCCGTCCGATCATTTAAAGGCGTAGTTGTTGAACCTCCTTCTTCTAACTCTTAAACTTCTTAAACCACAATTTTCCTCACTCCACTCACAGTTTAAAGACTCAGGTTTAGATATTAAGAGGAGAACACTAAAAACAGTACACAAATAAAACAATATATGCAATTTCTTCACCTCAAATGCTCCTTAAATATTGCAATTTCTTACGTCAAGTGCTTTAAGAGCAGTTATTGTCCCAGACTCTAATAATGTACATACAGTATTGCCCGGATATGTAATGCATAAGTAGGTGTCATTTTAAAGGTCAGAGTCTTCAAGATTTAGTTAATGTTGGATATATGGAATGTGTTTATTTAAACTTGCCCAAAGGGTTGTATTAGTATATTAATACTAAATGGATTTATCGTGTGGAGTTAGTAGAGTAATTAGATCGGCATGGTTCTTATGGGTCGTTAAGAGTTGAGATGGATGAGCCTTCGGCCCCACACGTGGCTTGGAGATCAATAGTTGACTTGAGTGTTATTTCCCGCCGCCGCCTTCCCTCATGAATGAACTGACGTCACGAACGGACTCGTGGACGATCTCACAGTCCTACACTATTGATCCATCCAAACCCGGTCTCATACAATCTTTTTCATAATATATACTTATATATATCCCCTTACATTTACCTCCTTCCCCAACCCACACATTTATAAGAAGAAAGGACCATATTACGTCTCACCGACTCACTTGCAAAATCACCAATGAGTAATGAGGACAATGGGGAGATTACAATAGATTTAATCCCCACCAAGAGTAGGGAAAAGCTACATGTCATGTATTTAAGTATTTAGAGGGAAAATGAAAGGGAAATAAATTATGAAGCTTACAAAGACTAAGGGAATTGATCTTATTTAATTGGATCAACATTTACCAAGTTTATCATAAATTTGACTTATAAATGCTTTACTTTAGATCTGTATTAAATACATGAGTATTAAGTTGATCTCATAGATGCGTCCAAATTGAGTTGTTCTTTGAGAGAATCCCATTTGAATCTCTGGGTATTTTGATATGCTGAGGATCTTTCTGTGCATCTGATTTGAATGAGTCTCACTCTCCCCAAGATAGATACAACCCGCTTTGGTCCTATTCCGAACCATGATAATTTTTACAAAAGAACTCATATTCTTTTGAATCAAGTTTGGTTCTTAGGAAGCTGGGAATAATGAAAAATATATTTCAGTCGGTTGCTTTTTCTTGCAAAACTTTGTACATGCACAGCTTTTTCATACAGATCTCTTTTCATCCTCGATTTTTCAATTTCAAAGAATAAAAATCAAATTATTTACATACATAATTTATACCGGGAAAATCTCCTTTGCAATTTTCATATAATACCTAATATATAAATACAAAATTGTATTGGAAACTTGTAACTCATATACCTTGTTATTCCATTCTATAGAATTTCATACGCCCACGACAATTCTATTCATATTAGAAAGAGTAGTGAAAGATGGTATCATATGAAATATTGAGATTTTGATATTAAAAGCTCAGATTAATCATTTGATTTCATACACCAAGGCACTCATTCATTCATCAAAAATTGTGTTCCCAAATTGAAAAATAAAATGTGAATATCTGAATATTATCAAATTAGTGAAATCCAACAGCTCTTTCCCGACTATTGCAACTAGGAATTTTTCTAGGAGTCAACTAGAGAAGCACCTTTGTGATCTTGGACCATTGTTAGGAGTAAGTTTCTTATAGATTCAAACCTGAATAGGAATAGTTCTTCAATTGAAAGAAATGTCTTTGAGCATAAAAGACTTTCTTTCCTTTCATCTCAATTTCTTCAATTCAACACGTCGTGTCTCGGTGGCCTTTTATTCAACCTACCAAAACAGGCTCGGAAAACATGAAATGCTTCAACTGCTATTCAATACCATTAATATGGATTTAATGCAGTGTTAAAATCAATCCATTTTTGAGGGGTAGCATTAACATTATGTAAATACTTCCATTACTAAATAGTTCATGACCTGAGAATCCAAGCATCAACCGATGTCATTAATCATCTACTAATTTCTTATTCCTAACAAATGCTTACAAATAAACATACAATACATAAGGACTAATCAATTTATAATTGATTAAAACTGCTAAACTTGTTATTAACTCTTAAACATTATTTTCTTGGTTAGAATTTGAGTAAAGTTGAAAAAGAATTTGGCAAGAATTTGCTATCGTTAAAGTGAGTTACAAGTTATTTGGATGTTATTAACTTATTAATGAGCTTTCTGCACAGCATTACTTTGGTTGGTTTCTTGAAGGGAAAGTTGGACAACTTGGTGTTTCTTTTCTTACCCGTTCGGGTGAGTTATTAAGAGATTTGTATTGGTCCGGCTCTGTATATTTTATCCCTTTAACTTTGAAAGCCTATTTGTGCTTCGGAATAAACTATAAATACAAGGGTATCCTTAAGCAAAGGTATTCTTTAAAAATTAAAGAAAAAATTTCTTCATACCTACTGTACCATATACATATTAACATGTACTGTAGATTATTTATATAGTAATTTGTGCTTGTCTAGTAGGAAATTGAACTTGAGGGATAATTGGCATATATCTGTAAGTTAAAGACCAATTAGAAGATCTTTAGACCTTTTTTAAAGATTAATTTCCATCGAAAAGATTTCATTTTGTATGAGTGAAGGAATGATTTCTCTTTTGCCACTCAACTCCTTTTTGTCTCCTCCTTCAAATCTCTCGAGAGATTCCAAATACATGAAATAGTTCAATCATCTACACTTCGAGTTCCTATGTAAATAAATACTCCTTATATGCATCATGAGAGTTGGATAAAAAAGACTCGCTATATTTCACTATTCTTCATTCTAATGATTGGTCGTCTTTACTTCAAAAAATTGGTCATTGTTCTTATTATTTCTTTCATTTTCACCTTTACGACCACCGTTCAAATTGTTGGTAAAGTCGTAATTCTATATTCAATTGTTTGATATGCCAATCTCCATGTTTTTTCAAATTCATTTGTTGGCATTATCAAGTTTGTATATTGTAGTATGTACATAACTGTATGTAGGTATACGACTATGAAAAAAGGTTTAAATTCATCTAATAAACTTAAAAGCGATTTAATATTTTATAACCATATTACCACAGCTTATAAAATCCTGTTGCTTTTATAATGGGCTGATAAAGAAAATAATAAATTTTAAGGTTGAAATTGCCAGGACATGAAAGGAAGGATAATTGGCAATTTTTAGTTTTTGAAATAAGTCCTTAAATCTTTATAAATATTCCTACATTGCGTATTACATATTTGTATGCGTTAAAGGTACTCAAGGACTATATTTAATATGTCGAATTATTATTTTAAATATCAAAACTCAGATTTCCCTCCCTATATCTTCAACTGGTAAGAAATAAAATTTTTGTTCAATGCTCGATATTTATTACAATAAAGGAAAATAAGATTTGGAACTGCAATGTTATTCTGCCTTTACAATTTTGCGATTGAAAGAAATCATTGGAATAATAAATTTGGCGTGTAGGCGGAATTGAATATTTTTATATCTTGGTTTTCCTCTGCGTGCGAGTGATGGGTTCAGGAAAATAACAACCAATAAAGGCTTTAGAATCCCCAAAATGAATGAATTTCTTTTTATGGCCCCATTCAACAATTTTTATTATCAAGGACAAAATGAATTTTGAGCTCTTTTTTGTGAATTTACAAAAGTTAAATGATTTCCATTCAACTCGCCTCTTTTTCAACATTTGTCTCATATGTTTTTGATGTACTGAAATACAAAGTTGGAGCCAATCAGGATTTACTGTCTTTTACCCCAACTTTCCTTTTCTCCGCTCCCCTTCAGTCCTCTTTGACTCTACAAATGATTCCCGGACTTGTACACCAAGATTTGTTAGACATTCGCGTATGTCTGCCAATTTACACCATTATTTAGTAAATGCAGAGCGGAGTTTGGGGAAACCATATGCATGGAATTATGTATGGGAGAATAAATCACTGCCTTGTTGATCGTAATTGGCATGATTGAATGAAGGGATTTCCACAGGCTTCAACTTTTCACTCATTTAAACAGCTCAATGAATTTAGGATGAATAGAGTTGTATGAAAATGAAATGAGTGATGAGACGGCCCTGGATTTCAATGAGGGGGATTTGTACATTTTCCTCCTTCAATTCTTTGGAGCTGGGAAGTTGAGAGGGGAAATGAAATGAGCTCGTGGTGATGTAAATACCGGAGAATCTTTTGATCTTCCTCTCATAAGGGTAATATGATTAGCGGATAAATGATGTTCAAATGGCTAATCCTTCGCTTCTAATTACTCAACTCTCACAAAACAAATGATGAAGTTGAATTAACTTAATACATTTGAACAAAGTCATTTTCACACTCGCCCTGACGCATGATACATTCATTCCAACATTTCCATGCGACAAAGGGAGAACAGATTTAATTAAATTTAAAACCCTTTTCTAACTGAATAATTAAATTATACGACGCCCGTACAATATAACACCCGTTCATATTGTAAGTAAATATGCGATACATTTTAAAAACTCTCCCTTTAAAATGTATATTGAAATCTTTTATCCGTAAACTTTATATTTTAAAAAAAATTATTAAATACCCAATTTATAGCTAATGAACATTATTAATTATTAATAATGTACATATATGTAATAATATTATATATAGATTCAAACTGCCGACAATTTACAATTTAAACCTATTCAAGTAATACTTGATATATGAATAAGCAAATACATAGTATTGGTAACACTTAAACTCCAAGTTAAAATTAAAGACCTCATAAATTTTAGCGATAGAAACTAGAGTGCGAGTAGGAACAATGATGAATATAATGAGTACATATAATATTACATACATATCTCCTTACTACAGAAATATAAACGAGTTATGTAACCATAGTTATTGTATGAATAATTTACATATTCATTAAGAGGATCTTCTTGCAAAATCGTGATTCAAATGGTAATTATATTTGAGTTTTTGAAACAGCGGTAAAAAGGGTGAGTGGTAATTAAATAACCAGGAACTTGTTGATTGCCTGGAAGGAGATGAGTAAAGATCACTTACTTTCGACGGGGCAAGATGAGGATGTTTGAGGATGTTCCGGGGTCCAAGAAGTCTCTGAGGATCCGAGTGGAAAGGAGGTGAAGTTATAGGAATTGCGACTCCATCCGCCCACGCAGCAGCAACTACCCCAACCCTGAAGAACAACCCTCTCAAACCAAACACCTTCAGTGCTTTCTCCACCCCAAATCACACAAATAATATTCACTTAATCCACCCCAAATCACACAAATAATATTCACTTAATAATTCACCTTATTTAAATATGTATAGTATATCTACATAACATTGATGTAATCCAATGTTACTGAATATTGTAAGTATTAAATAAAATCCAATGGATTTAAAACAACAAGATTCACTCCCTGGTGTGTGAAGAATTGAACGAAGGAAGAGGTAAATAATAATAATATATGATTTTGAACTGGAAATTGACTCGCATGAATTCCATGTCCAATGGGAAAATTCGAGGAAAGAATTTGATGAAATAATCTTTGAATTGACGCGAAATACCCATTGAACACGAGTAATCCCTTTCCCGAAGAGCCCCATCAAAGAGGATTTACTCAGAAGAGGTAGATGGTCGAATAAAAAGAAAAAACTTCCTTGTTGTTTCATTTTTCATCATTCAATTTATTTCCAAATAATTTGGGAGATTTCATTAAGACCAATTTAGTTTGCTCAAATTAATGGCCTCATACGGCCATTTAACAACTATTCTGGAAGAAGATGAAGACTTTAATGGGGAAGTGTCGTTAAGTGAATACAATGCACATTGAATAATTCCCTAGACACATTATAAGTGACATTCAACAAACCATTAATATAACATTTCTAAGTGTTCTTATGAATGAGGCATGGAGATATTGATTTAATATATGTAGCTTTATTATATTATGCAGATTAATTATAACACACTCGAGGTAATAAAGCGTTCATTTAGTTATACTGGAAAACATTAAATTAATTTCCCTTATTTTGACAAATAACCCTCAAGACTTAAACTTAGTTAAGGGTTAGTTGGGATCTTACTGGAAGTTAATGAGTCGCTCGAATAAAAGCAGAGCTTTGGGGGTAACGACCAATGACATATTATTGAGAGTTTACATTTGGAAGAATTATTAAAGAGAAATACATTTAAATAATATAATGGCAAATTTGCAAGCTTTTAGTAATTCCCTAGCCATGATTATGAATTTCATCATAATAAATTATTATTAATAATAATAATGAATGTACACTATGGATACATACAAATGAGATACTCATATATTTATATCTCATTCTTTTTGTTAAGCACAGATAAAAATCAAATATTGTCTAATAGTTATTTAGGATTCCTAAGGGGAAATTTGAAAACCATCCCGGTCCCAACTTTGGTCGAAAGCAGCAAAGAGGAATTTTGTGGAATTTAATGTGAAAAATACAGAAGGGTTTTGATTGTCAAAGCTTACTCAAATGAACTCCTGATGAAATTCATGGAAGAGGCAGACAAGAAAAATTGCACTGGATGATTTTCGGGTTAAAAGTTGAGTCGGAATAGTTTTGAGAATGGGAAATGTGTGATTAATCAGGGCAAGGGAAAAGGAGGAAATTGGATGCGGGAAAGTGGTCCGATAAGAGTCATAAGAGGATGAATTTAACTTCGTCTTATATTACTCATTCAAATTTTATTCCTCGGATCAACTTCCAAAGCCTTGGCTATGTTAAATATTTGCTCCGTGGAAAAAAGAACTTTCCACGGTTTAAAAAGATCCATCATAGTTCTGTAAATATGGAAAACGCCTCGCCCAACATCAAGTCCCTTGGAATCAATCTGAGACCACTCAATTGCGTCATTTTCCTCCGCTCTATGCATTATGGAAGTTGGAGATCATCGGACTTACGTATTATTTCAGATATTTCCTATATATTTCTTAAAAGTCTCTCCCGAGGAAATATTTGAATTAAATTTGAAATGTTTTATAGGGAAAAATTCCTTTCTGGTCCTTTGTGATGTAAAGTGTTTATTATGTTAAACTCTCCATTGTTCACAATTCTAGGTATAAAAGGGAATGGGAAGAAAATTGAAATTTTGAATAAATACGCCTTGATTTCGAATAGCATTTAAGGAATAAACTGAATGAGAAATTTTCTTCAAATACAATATGGCAAATGTATTATATATACAATATGTAATAAAGGAAATATATTTATTTATTAATGTTTTCTCGAGGCATCCAATTTCCACATGGTCAGATAACAAGACAATTGAAAAGAAACATTTTGTTCGTAATGATAATAACTGGGTGATTGTGCCATTATTCTCTCTCTGTGAGGAAAGAACTCTTACTTGTTATTTTCCCCATTTGAAACGAGGTGTGGGGAATGAAGGAGATGAAAACTCATTGTGTTCTTCAAAGAAACTCCTAAAGACCTCGAGGCTTTCTCCTAACACTAAATTAACTTTTTCTCGAGTTTTAATTAAGGTGTCTCAAGTTTTGCAATTAAAAATTTGTATAATCAACGGCTCCCCAAACATCCACAGTCCACATGAAAAGAATATATTAAAACACTTATAATTTAAATTAAGTGAACGAGGAACGAAGGACATTCAAAGGCATCAACTTTATCTTCCTCAACTTCTCGGAAAACATACATTGTAATTAATTCCGGGAATTCTTACTTGCGTGGTGTAATTTATTAGCCCTCATAAATATTATATTACATTTCAAAAAGGCAAAATAATATCTTTCCTCTTATATAAGTACTCAAATGTGCAAATGTTAAATGTTGTGTTTACATTGTGTATTAACTACTACATACAATACATGCTAATACAATATGTATGTGTACTCTATCGAGTAGGTAAATAAGTATTTAGAATTCACTATGAATTATACATTAAATATTTACATGGTACATAAATACATTGAATACATATATGTATTCTAGTGTTTGCACTTATTATATAATATGTAGGTAAAATTTACATTGATAACATAGGAAAAAGATTTTTTTGCACTTCTAATAATATAAAAATTATCTTCAGAAATTTTATTTAAACAAATTCAACAATTATAGATATTTTTTGTTAATCTTTAAATACCTATAGTGCAATAAAAATTGCAATTTTTTTCCTTTTCCATCACTGTATTGCATTTGAATTGGATCATATTATTTTATAATTATTGTAACTATCTGTACTATAATGTAATTGAAGTAATTGAACCCTATGAATATGTATACTAGGTATCTGTATATACATATCTAGTATAATCTATGAAACTGCATATTTGTTAAAGAGGTAATATTAAGAATATAAAGGTCATTAAAATGGAAATTTAGATAAGCCCAAAACTCTACAATAAATTTTAGCAGTTCTAATGTCAATAACATTTGTAGGCATCAGAATTTGAACACATGGAGGTCGAAGTGTTTCACTTTTGGTGGTTAAGAAAGATGTGTTCCGGGCTGGAAGGAAATGAGATGTGGCTCTGTGACTCTCATGTTCAAACTGGTCAAATGAGGAGGAATGAAATTTTATTCCTCGGATTACTCGTCCCAGATTCGAATCAAAATATTATTCCGCCTCAAAACTCGTTAAAGGATTGGGAATCATTGGAGAGTCATAAAATACCGGAAACGGGTGCTGTAGTAATTTCCTTCCACTCCCTATCAATTGACCTCACACTCATTTAGAGGTCCAGGTCAGGAAATGACGTCTTCTCTCAACACCCAGACATTTACAAATCACCCAATTTTCACTTACTGTTTTGGTCAAGCGTCCTTAATCCTCCTTCATCCCTCATGATAATAATCATGCGGTTTAATTCGTTTCCCAAACACTTGTACAAGCTCTTAATTAATTAATCCATTAATTTTGACCTTACATAGTATACAGGTCTTTGGAGAATTTTAAGAATGTACATTTGGTAAAACCACATGTTTATAGCATTTTTACATATATTCCTCGAAAATGAAACAAAGTGGATTAAGACTTTCTCCGTTCGAACCTATTAGCATATTATTACTTGTTTAAAGTCCTTTGGATTTAATTTTTGCTAATCACAGCTCAAGTATCCAAATAATGGGTGGGAATTGAAGACTAGTAAGATGGAATTAGAAAGTGAGTAATGGTGATTATTTAAATTAGCACCAAAGTGGACTGGGGTTTTTGTAGTAGTAATGATCTATAAATAGTTTAGGTGAATTGAATTTGGTTTGAAAGGCGGGATCGATTGGTTGGATTCATTCATGAAGGTTCGCGGGTAGACGCAGGCTCCCCCCGGATTCATTCACGGGGTCGATGTGAGAATGGGGTTCAGGGATAAAACCTCAAGCTGACACATCTCTTGGCTCCAAGCCAAATATTCCTCCTGCGTGGGTGGAACGCCGCATTCCAAGACCCAAATTTATACCCTTATATAAAATATAGAACAATCCTCCCAACCACTACACCCATTTTCTTCTTTAATTTATGACTCAAATCTCCAACTCATTTCCAAATATGAACGGAGGGGGTCAAATAAATATGAAGGAAGTTGAATGAATTTCCTAGCTGTGGATTCGATACTTTTTCACTCATGGGATATCTGTATTAAAATACATCCAGTAGGTATATAATAATGTCACATAACTTCTTCTCCCTTTCAATCCACCAACAAGGCCTTTAGAGAATGGTTGGACTATTATTATTATCCTAATGCTCATCCAAATCCGTGTATATGTATTGTGATCCTCCGTTCATGCACTTTTCCCCTAGTTGATTGAGGCCGTTGAGGAAGCTCATTCTTCAAGGGTGGGTAAACAAAGTAAACCCTCACCGATTCACCCGGTTCTACCAAAGAGAAAAAACCGTCTTCAATTGAATCACTCAACACTTATTTGGAAAGGAAAGTCTTTCTTTTACTCAAGATATCCCAAGAATCCAATAATGTCCCACCGAATGCTCCATTACTATCTCGGATATAAATGGATCGCTCAGTGTCAATCCCAATTGGTAGTGAACGTATCTTTAAGTAAACGCATCTTTAAGTAAACGTATCTTTAACTAAATGTATCATTAAATGAGGAATAAAAACTATTCAATTGGGGGAATTTGGGTAAAGGGAAATGTTTGTCCGGTAAAGTGGCATTGAGAGTAATTGATGGTAAAGCGTGATACAATAAAGTAGTAAAATCGTATATAAGGAATGATTGAGTTAAACGAGGCGTTTGTTTGAGTCCGAGATTGACAGGAAATCGGGTCGTGTTTGTCTGAAAGTGGGGCCTGTTGGCGGTGACAACTCTCGTTCAATTTCGATCCTCTCCATTCCTCGTGTGGGTGGAGACCCAAATCGGCCCTTGTCAAAATCAGCCCCATGCAATAGCTCTTTAAACAATGGGAGAAAATATTGCGCAAAGAGCTCTTATATTGTCAACTGTGCCGATTCTTCTTTCTTTCCTATGTAGCCCTTAGCCAAAGTTGGGCAAACGACGCGGTTTCCATCGCAAATGATTTTTAGGACTCAATGAATCTTTTCATTCTCTCAATCCCATTGACAAGATGCAGTTCAGGTCCAGACCTCCCCCACCTCATTAAAAGAGTCATCAGTTCCCTCCTCGGGAGTCAAAAACCAAGTTGGGGACTGAAAAGAAAAACGTGGGAAGTTTTAACAAAATTACAGGGGAAATTTACTTTTGAGATAAATTAAGAGTTTTAGCGATGGATTTATTTAGAAGCAATAAGCCTTTCAATTAAGTCTGATGTCAATCTCGACCTGAGCTCCTCAAAGGAGATCACTTCGAGATGATGATTGAGTGGAATTTTGGGAGGCGAAGATTCTTCTTCAACTTATCATTTTTGACATCATCCACTCTCCAATATACTTCCTTTTAGATATAAGTAATCCTTATTCGCACATGTGATCAATATACATTTATATGGACATACAATTTTAGTCCCTATCTCCACCTTGCTATGTATCTGGTTCAAATGCCTTTAAAACCCGTAAGAAAGTAAGTCAGTATGAAAAACTTGACTTTGAAATAAGAAAGAGAAACACTGACGCTTTTACTTATATAGAACAAATCGAATATTTGTTCAACCCATAGAAAAAATGTGTTCGTGTTGGTAGAGGTATTTTCTCCAGACATCAAAAGATTTACTTAAACTTCTACGCAACTTTACATAAATACTTATTTACACATTTTTCACTGTTAGCGTACGCTCGAGAGCCCTTTGAATAAAAGAACACTTTTTATACGTTGTAAAATAGCCAAATGAAAAATTCAAATAAAAAGTCTCTTTGCCCTTTCTTGGCTATCTCAAAGGAGGAGGAATAAATGGGAAATGAATGTAAAATTCCTCAAATATTGAACCTCCCTTTTAGTGTTTAAAGGTTTAAATTTCACTTTTCCTTTTAATATTCAATGTACGTATAATATGTAAATATAACAAATAAGTAGTATATATTATAATATCATCTAATACTTATTCCTTTTTAATTTCCAATACTGTTACCTATACGCATATAGCCAATTAATATTAATTCTCTATTGTAGCTTTATAACTATTCACATACGTATATTGTAGAGATCTATATAAGCTATACAGTTTATAAGTATAGAATATATCCATATGTATTTATGTATAAATAGTATTGGAGTTTTAATCTTCTTAATTAACGACCAGTCAGACCTTCTCATTTTCCCCACTACAAAAATATAATGGGAAGATAAAGGAGGAATAGGGATTAGGTATGCTATTAGTTATTCCTGAGAACCAATGAACGCAAATATAATATGGATAAGAGTGATAATGAGTGACTTGAGTGTTTTAGTTATAAAGTTTGTGGGATCTCCAAAGGTTGAGATTCATTGAGAATGGGCGAATCGATCTCAATTGGTTTCTTGAGTGAATGCAAGACGGGGGAGGATTCTCATTTTGACTGTGAGATAAGGATCCTCTCTGGGTTCGAAACTTTGTTAATGAACGATGAGTGTCTTAACGAACCAGGCGATCAAAGGGACGCAAACAAGGTTCCCCAATTTTAAATTCTCAATTTAATTGAAAGGAAGAAATAGGAATTCCCCCTACCAGCTCCTTTTCCTTCGCTCAAACTTGGGCAAAAGTTTTCCCAATAAATGTTCCTCTTAAAGGCATCCATCCCTCATCATGAGACTTGGCAAGTTGGGCAAAGGAGTTGGAAATCAAAAGAACTTCTAAATTCTCCTAAAAATTACCTTATTCATTTTTAGTTGAAAAACATGGGAATGAATTTATTCATTCAATTATAATTAAGCTATTGAGATCAAGTAAACTATTTAAACCTATCCAGAGGACTCGGACAAGAAAAGCCGTAGATTTAGGCTTACTTTAACATATGTAAATGTGTGTAGTTAAATAGAATAAGTATGGGATTCGGACCCTGACCACATCTTTCAGGGATTGGGCCTTTGCCCATTTAGCCACCGATCCAACGTTAATATCCCTTTTGTGGTAGGGGACAGGGAAATACTCAAATAGTTGAAAGACATAGAGCAGATAAGCAGGGTTTATAGCGGACAGCCAGGCTCATCAACAGTCCATATCAGGAATGCGTCTTTTCACTCATATAGAATATCCATATGTGTAAGGTATACTAAATATACCATAAATTCAATCAAGATTTGTAAAAGCTGTAATACAGATGTTCCGACTTTATGAGAGATATTAAACCACATCGAGCGGGGAATAATTGTGATAATACAGAAATTCTCTTAATATTTTCTCTGTTCTTCAACGACAACCACAAATTGTAGTTCAATCTATGTGAATGTAAATATATTACATCTAGTTAACTTTCACTTCTCATAATTTGTACATTGATATTTTATATTAATAGGTATATAAGATTATAATTTGCAATAATTCGATCATTAGCAATATATGATAATAAAGGAATTGTATATAATATATCACATTAGCGATTTTTATTGCAAATCAAATATTAATATACTTCCATCTTTGTCAATTGACTACCATGTACACATGTATGAATACAATTGTAACTGTAAGAATATGGTAATACTAATATGTAAATGTATGTAATTTTAACAAAGTATATGTTTAACTATTTGTAGTAAGAGATAATGAGAATAAAAGTGATAATGAGCAGAAGTGGTTAAATTGAGTGAACTTTGTGGGATTCCAGTCCATTTCTTCCTTATTTCTCATTAGCGATTTGCTGAAGCAGTTGAGGAATTTGTGCGAGGCCGATGGTCCTGGTTTTCACAAAAGGATCCTTCCACAGTAACGATGTCAATTCGATCTCGGGACTAGCGGACAGAATTTTGCGACCGATGATAATGATATTTTCAATTCCAAGATAACGAAGATCTTTAACACGACGACCAATGGACCAATCAGTTCGGTCATCGATTAAAACGTCCTTAAAATCTTTAAAGGTTCCTTCGTAGAAAGATTGAAGAATATTCCCAGCTGCTGACTCTTCTTTGCTCCCAGCCTGCAAATTAGGTGAATAAAAACGAGATGGAAATTAATCTTGAATTGCACTGCGAATCAAATTGTATTTAATTTTAGAAAACTTTAATAAAGGACTTTTGTGGTATCAAATAATGAATCCTTAGATTCGGTTTAATTTAGGGAATGGTGAGACAATTTATATATATAATCACATCATATGTACTACTCTTGTATTTCTAACATTAAGCAAACATGTGGGTATTGTGCGAACATTAGCTCTTAAAATAGGAAATAACTATAGTTTTAAATATCAGTATATAGAATAGTTGCATAGAATTTGTGTTATTGTAATTTTCAATATAAATCCAGTGAATTACCTTTGGAGGAATAATTGCAAGTGTGAAAGGCGCAATAGCACGGGGCCATCTCATTTCCTCTCCTAAATCCGACTTGACATGATTTGCTTCAATGACAGCGGCTAGCAAGCGAGACAGACCAATTCCGTAGCAGCCCATCTCTAGAGGAATCCCATTGAACTCCGGCCCGAGTAGACTTGAATATCGTGTGCCCAAAAGGAAGCTATGACCAACCTGATGGAAATAAATGATACTTTGAGAAAACCATTGATGTTTGGACTACTGGTGTACATATATATGAAAGTTTGGATAACTATAAAATAAAACCTCGATTCCCTTCGTTTGACTAAAATCTTTTTTGGAGCATTTTGGACAAGACGGGTCAGAATGGAGAAGTTCACTGTTGGTCGCCCATTGACAAGACTTACAAATACAGAGGAGATCTTCTCCAATGTCGGCCAAAATTTGGAATTCGTGGGAATATGATCCACCCATATTCCCACTCGATCCTCCAACTAATATAATAAGAATTTATACATAATTACCAAACTTTCATCTTATTTAAAACACCCAATTTATGAAAATTTATATTTAAATTTTTGTAAATTTTAGTAAATCTTTGTAATAACAATAAGTTTACCTTTAAGCCAAGGAACAGCGAGAGTTTGAAGAATGGACGCATAAGATTTAGTAACTTCTTCATATGTCTCTCTCGCAGTCATCTCGGTTTCGTCAAATGTATAAAGATCCTTCATGAGGAATTCTCTTGCTCGAAGAAGGCCAAATCTTGGGCGAAACTCATCTCGAAATTTTTCAGTCATTTGGTAAAGTCGAAGTGGAAGAGCCTTACGATTTAGTCGGATAAGGTTCAATAGATCACACACCGATTCTTCATGCGTCTGGAGGTGAAAAAGGCCCAAATGTGTTAAATTAAACATTTAACATTAAACATTAAATTAAACAAATGAGTCTGTAAAAAGTTCTATTTGTATAAAATTATTCTGAATAAATGCTTACGGGGCTTAAAATGTAATCTCGTGAATTCCGATCCTTTACTTTAATTAATTCATTTCCCCCATCTTGTAGTCTTCCTAAATAAATGAATTTTAAATTTCCTCAAATGTTTCTATAAAATTATCTTGGAGAATATAAGAACGTAAATATTTTATATGAAAATTTAAAGATAATAGAGGAATCAACTACCGGATGTTTGCCAAAGAGATGTCGATGTAAGTGTTGGCATTTGAATCTTCTGGGCTCCAATTCCCATCATTTCGTCATCCACAATTCCCTTCAACTTCTCGAGAACTTTAATTGCAACTGGAAGTAGATGAAACGCCCCAGAAGTCTTGGACGGTCGAACCAAGCCAATGTTATTTAAGAGCTAAGAATATTAATTAATATTAATATTAAGAATATTAATTAGGTCGTATTATAAATGGATCATAATTAGGTCAAAATTAAATCAAAATTAAATCTTACCCTTTGACTGACAGATGAATTTTCTCCATCTCCTTTGATTTGAGATCCTTCTAAAGCAAGAGGTCGAAAGAGTTTGGAAGCCTTTTGAACCCTTAAAATTCCACCACTACGAATTGACATTCTTTAATAATAATATATGAAAATGGAAATTGACCAGCAAAGGAAATGTCATCCAGGGATTAATTACTTTGTAAATAATCTAAATATTTCTTTCCGGCATTCGCCATTCGATTTAAGTTCAAGTTCAAATCCGATATTGATAATTGAGAAAGAAGTTTGAATCGTGGGGGAATTGTGCGAATATTCTCATTGGTCCTGAAATGGAATACTCTTGATCAAATATTGTACCAAGGAAGTTTTATTTAAAGTTTAATTTTGTTAGTCATTTTAATAGAAAATCCGCATGCGTTTGAATCCTACAATCATAATCATTTTAATCATTATAAATCCTTTCTGATTTGAGTTTGCCTTAAAGATCAATTAATAAATAGTTTAAAGAAGAGTTAAACCCTTCACAATGAGCTCATCCAAAATTGTCAAAGCTGTCATCCTTATTGGTGGTCCATCAAGAGGTAAAATGCTTCTTAAATATATTTATTACTATTTAACATCTGCTAATATTTATTTAATTAAATTAAATTCTAACTTGATTCAATTCATGTGTAGGAACGAGATTTCGACCTTTGTCTCTGGATGTACCAAAACCACTATTTCCGGTTGTCGGCAAGCCACTGGTCCAACATCTGATTGAATCCTGTGTCAAAGTTCGGGATCTTAAGGAAATTCTCATCTTAGGATATTTCTCAAGTGAGGAAATTCAACCTTTTCTTGGGGAGATCAGTCCACTTTACGCCGGGATCAAAGTGAGATATCTTCAAGAGTACACAAGACTTGGGACAGCTGGAGGGATTTATCATTTTAGAGATCAAATTCGTGTTCATTCCGACTCGTCATTCATCTTAATTAATGGCGACGTCTGTGGTGACTTCCCGTTGCAGGAAATGTTCGATTCCCATATGCGTTCTCCTCGATCTCCTCTTTTAACTATTCTGTCAACTGAAGGTGATTTCATTGTCTAAATAATTATTATTCTCTTTGCACTATCAAAACAATCCATTTATAATATTATATAAAACACTTTATTAAAATGCCAAAATGGTTAATCGAATTCAAATTCTCTTTTAGCCACGAATGAGCAGTCGATGAATTATGGATGCATGGTCTACGATAAAAAATCCTTTTTGGTGTCGCATTATGTTGAAAAGCCCAAGACATTTGTATCAGCTGAAATAAATTGCGGAGTTTACATAGTCTCCTTGGACATCTTCCCCATCATTGCCAAAATTTTCGCCCAGAGGCAATCGACTTATTATGAGTAATTAACATTTACTATATATTAAATATCTTTATTTAAAATATTTAATTTGAAAATATTTAGTGGTGCGTTTTTTCAAGGATGTTGAAGTGAAATGAATTTAATTTCTTTTAGGGGAGATCTTCTTGAAAATGGTGATACTTGGGAGAACATCGCTCTTGAACAAGACATCATAATGCCATTGGCCGGGACTCATGGACGGATCTTCGCGTTTCCATCCAACAACATGTGGTCACAAGTTAAAACTGCAGGATCAGCAATTTATGCCAACAGACAATATCTGAACATGCGCCGCCGACTGAATCCCAATGTCAATTATGGTCAGGGTGACGAAAAAAGTGCTCAGATTATCGGGGACGTCTTTATTCATCCAACGGCTCAAATTGATAGTTCTTGTGTCGTAAGTACTCAAAGGAATTTTTAATTATTAAATGTAAAAAAGATAATTACAAAATACATAGTTTCAACCTTCGTCATTTATAGATAGGTCCGAATGTTAGCATCGGAAAGAACGTCGTGATTGGACCAGGAGTGCGAATTCGAGAGTCGATCATTTTGGGAGATTCGACCATTCAAGATCACAGTTGTCTCTTGTACACAATTGTTGGGTGGAACGGGTTCATCGGCAAATGGACCCGTGTTGAAGGAACACCGTGCGATCCTGATAGAAATAAGCCCTTTGCAAAAATGGAAAATGTTCCATTATTCAACGAAGAAGGACATCTCAACCCGTCGATTACAATTCTTGGTTTGGAATTATTTGATTGATTGTTTGGAATATTATTCATTTCAATGGATTAAACATTGATTGATTGTTAAAATAATATTTTTATTTAATAGGCTGCCATGTGCGAGTTCCATCTGAAGTCGTCATTTTAAATTCAATTGTCCTTCCACACAAAGAGCTAAGTCGAAGTTTTTCAAATGAAATCATTTTGTAAAACTTATTGTTTTCTTATGAAGAAGCAATCAATAAAGTTTTAAAAATATTATGACCATTTTTATTCTTTCACATTCATATTTATATTTCAAAAACTGTTTATATTGTAAATAATATATTTGAGGACTAGAAAATATAAAATGTGAATTACTTAATTACGCTAACAATACTTAATTTTGAATAATATAATATACAAATATATATAGAGCTATATTATTTTTGTGTAAATTGGCTATTAAATAAATATTATGCAAATTAATTACATTGAAGCCGAAGAAACAATTTCTATTTGTCTTTGAGTTGCAATGAGTTTTTCAGTTAATCGATCCCTTCTCCTCCTGAGGAAACGAATTCTCCATTCTTTAGCTTTGTAACCAGATAAAAACCCAAGGGCAAAGGTTACTCCGAGAACGATGAACAATCCAGTCCAATTTCGCTGATGTTGGCCCATTACTAAATAAACAATTAAATTAATCTCATTTCGGAATTCAAATTCATCTTGAGGAAAGCTAAATTGAATGTTAATGTTTATCAATAAAACTCACAATTAGTCTTGATTCAATAAGAACAATAATAGAAGTTAAAGATTAAGAATTGGTTTATGCATGAAAGTAAATCAGAACGTTAATTCTGATAAAATAATTTATTAAATATATTAAAGTCACTTAGAGTTTGAGTGTTGGGAATCGGCGCAGGCAAAGCAGCTGAAATCCTTCAATCCATTGCATTGATAAGAAACCATGCGAAAATGAGGATATGTGTTGCATTTATCTACCATCACTTTATTTTCCGCGAATTGTCTCTCTTTCGCACTTCCATGAAATCAGAAAATTGATTCTATTTATTCTCTCTATCTAAATTTTATTTTCCTTATTACCCTTCGTCAGTTCGATCTGACCTGATCTCTCACTATTCAATTAGATCGGATTTATCTACAAAGTTGGAGTTTATTTACAACACCTTCAACGTTGATCGTAAGTTGATAACAAATTATTTAATTCTACTTTGTTAACATCCTCATTAAAATCCCATGATTTTAAGGACACGTAGATTTAATGCATTGATGCAATTAGGACTCGGAGTTGAATCGGACATTAAATTGAGCATTTCATAGGTTCTATCCTGCTCTTACAATGTCATCCCGTAAATTGACAGCGGATGTGGAGAAAAATTACAATCTGAAGAGCCCAGGTATAAAATTTGACCATTTTAATTAATTTTTATACCAACTTGATGCCGGTTTAACAATGAATGGATCCCCAGCTGTGAAGCGGATTCTTCGTGAGGCCCAAGAAATGGCTGAACCGAGTGAGGAATATTCCGCCCATCCTCTCGAAGACAATATCTTTGAGTGGCACTTTACAATTCGTGGTCCGAGAGACAGCGAATTCGAATTTGGGATTTACCACGGACGGATCATTTTGCCACCTGAGTATCCGATGAAGCCTCCTTCGATCATCATGCTTACCGTGAGTCAACAAATTATATTACATAATGTTACCAATGAATATATATATAGTAAATATATATTGGCTATTTCAATTGATTTAACATTCCTCTGAGTTATGTTAATTCAAGCGGATTTAATTATTTATCATAGCCGAGTGGGCGGTTCGAAGTCGGAACCAAAATCTGCCTGTCGATCTCTTCATACCATCCGGAACATTGGCGGCCTTCTTGGTCCATCAGAACTGCCCTCATTGCACTCATCTCCTTCATGAGCTCCGCTACTCCAGGTTCCTAATTAAAGAGCATTAACAATGGAGTAACAAAGTAAATTTTTGGTGCATGATTTAATAAATGAATTCTCTTTATGTATATTTTAGGGGCCATTGGATCTGTTGAATCTTCTGTTGCTTCTCGACAACAACTTGCACGAAAGTCATTGGCATTTGCTTGCCCAATCTGCGGGCCAACAATTGATTTGATCAAATTTGTAATTTAACAAAAATTGTATAAAATTATAAAAAATGTTATTTATTGAGGAATATTAATTATTCTTTATTTATTTAACTAAGTCTGTTGGAAGTGATCCATCTGGTCCAAATGCGAGATGCGTCCATCGCCTTCCTCATGCTCCACCTTCTGAAGCGGAAGCTGAGATGCCGAACGACGTCGCGGTGCCCGAACCCGCTGCACCTGTCTTTGAAGAAGGGGCAAATTTGCAAATCGGAGGTGATGGAGCTGTTGCTATACTTGAGAACCCCGACATTCCCGAAGTTGGTGGAGTTGAAATTGAAGCTCCGCCGGGGTCTCATATCTACGGTATTACCTTTGGATGTGTTGCAATTCTCATTGCTGGCATTGTGACACGTCGATTCATCAACTTTGTTTTTGATGTTCACTACTTTTAAAAGCTGGAACATTTCGTTCAAACACGGTCGTCTCTCGCATAAAAAATATTTAAACCAATCTTTACAAATTCGATTCCAAGTTTAAGCAAAATTTATTGTCCTCAATTTCAAAATTATATATAAAGTTACTGAGAATAAAGTAATGAGAATTTGTTTCTCAGAATACATAAGTCTGAAATTACATAAGAAATACAATTATTGAATTCTTTAAAAGAGTTTACAAATACTTGGAATTATATAAAATTGAAAAATAATTATACCAAATTCCATTCCTTTCCTTCTTTAACTTTTATTGAAAGCCACCAACTTTAGTTATTAAAAAAATATCTTTACATGCCAAAGCAATATAGAGGGTGGGCCATAATATATACAATACACAACGTGTCCCATAAGTGGCTTGTGATTTTGAGAAATTCTAAAAATCCCAAGCAACTTATGGGATTGGACAGGCTGTATACATATGGTATATATTATGTATGTAAAACAAGGTCATCGATAGTAAACTGTACTTTATATTATAAATATTAGTATATATAGTAATATAAATGAAGCTATAATTTACTTTAGGAAATTGGTGTACCATATAATGATACAAGTTGGTAATACTTAATATAGAAACAATGACGATTAAACTATTATAATAATAATTAACTATGCCTTATTTTTAAATCGAGATGTTTTGCTTTAAAGTTCAATTTTTATTATTAATTTTAAATATTTTGATACTACTAGAAATACGTTGGATGATTTATTAAGTTCATATTACTTTTATTAATAATTTGAATTTACATTTTTCATTCTATAAAATAATTAATTTACAATGTAATATAGGTTTTACTTATAGCATACCTACATATGGAATATATGATTTAATAGAAATCCCATATGTTGTAAATCTGTAGTTGTATAATTGTTTTTAAGGAATATGTCTAAAATCTAAATATTAGTGCATGCCAATAAAATGAAGTTAAATTAACTACCACTTATGTTTATATTTATTATATAGTATACAAAGGTTTACAAAATGAAAATTCTATACCTATTATTCATGTTTTAATTTTACAAATTAAATAATAGCTTTACCTAACTTTTGGCATATTTTTATAGGTCAAATATTTCTATGATTATAATGGGGGTAATATGTTTAGCGGTTAAACGATAATTAAAAGGTATAATATCGTAAATTGAGATTATACATAATATTTTTAAAAAAGTGTTAATTCCAACATTTACGCATTTGTGCTAGTCTGCTAACATTAAATTGAAAAAGAAATCATTATATTATAATACCAATGTTATTAAATATGAACCTAACTACTGATATTTATTTATTTTTCCATCGCAATTGTAATTATTTGTTGTGTCACGAACGTTTTTTTCAACTAATTATATTTTTATTAAATTAGGATCCACTATACATTATCTGTTGAGCTCAATTTTTTGTAATTTATTACACTGTTAGTTTTTATATCATTAACTTTTTAAATAATACAATGGTAGTTAATTATATAAGGTTTACCTATTTAATTAATTCACATTGTAGCGCCTAACATTGTATTTAATATATTTAGCATTAGATTTTTAGCTTCATAACATAAATTTACAACAGTTACCATTAATAGTGTCACTAATATTTTGTCTGAAACAACAGAATGTCAAAATGTGCTAATGTGCAATAAAAGTAATAATATTCACAAACATTCAAAATTTCATTTTATTTACTATTTATTATATCTATTTACTACCAATAAATGAATTACCTCATTCTCAATTAATTGGCCTGTTTATAAATATAGGTAGTACAACGTGACTCAAATTAATCAAAACCCTATGGAGAAAGCCATATACAATAAACAATGCATTAATTACATTTCCCTATCTTAATACATTAGATGACTTTCTCCATAGGGTTTTGATTAATTTGAGTCACGTTGTATATAATATCTAGTGGCATTGGATATTTTTAATTATTAAAATACCTACATTGATTATATATTGGTAGTATTAATTATAATTCATTAATAATATATCTTATTGCTACATGAAATTTAAATAATTACTACCAATTATGTCTGATTGATAAATCGATCTTATTGTATCATTTAGGTATAGAAAATTTTCATTTGTGTTCCACAACTTGCTCTATTTGTTTATTGATGAAAATGGGTATTGGAATCGGAATAGGGAAAGGAATAGCAAAAGGAACGAGAACTGTAACGGGAGGAACCCTCGGGAACAAATTTAAAGGATAACTTTCCTCTTTTTTCTTATTTTCATCCGGGTCAGTCAGGGGCAAAGGAGAGGAAATGACTGGGTCATTTTGACACGAAGTCGTGGTCGAAGCTTTTACTTCGCATTCATCCTTAATACAATTTTTGCTGCTTTCAGTTGGTGGCGATCTTCCTTGTTGAACATGAGGAAAATCCGCAGTTAGGTTTTCAAAATGACCTTCTTCCTCGTCGAGTATTTTCTGATTTTTCCATTCCCCCCTTTTAACCTCAGAGATTCTTCGAAGATCATTTGGGATAAATTTTCTCCTCAGTTTGGTTCGATCCTTTTTTAAATTCCCTTTCAATTGATAGACGACTGGTGAGGAGGATGAACACTTGGGAACTTGTGACTGTATCGAATGGTTTAATTTCATTTCGTCCTTTTCGTTCTCATTGGGCCTCAAAGTTGAAGAGCTTTTGGTGAATTTGAGCCAGAGATCTGGAGTTATAAGATCCTTTTCGCCTTGGTTCACTTGTGAGTCCAAAAACGCTCCTTGTTGATGATTGGTTTCCTAATGAGTATTTATTATTATTTGATTAGATTGAGATTAAAATAATAATTAATAAGATTAAATGAATTATAATTAATAATGAGTTACCGCTATATGGCCCAAATGAGCTGATGTTTCGTCACAGAAAAGCTTGAGCTTGTATTGGGTCAAACATTGATGAGAACAGAATTTGGTTTCGTCGAGAGGCGAGTCGAAGACACCGGGAGTGAATCCGTTGCACCACATGCACAATGACCGTTTTTTGAACGACTGCCGTCGATATTGATTGAAGCAAACGTCAGAACAAAAGGCTTCATCGAAGGAAGTCTCTCCAGGAATGCAGGGCTTGTCACACCAAAGGCAATGCGGATCTAATTATAAGTAATAATTATAATAATAATGAAATAATTATAAGCTAGCCATTTTTATTAATCATTATTTAGATGACATTTCAACTCACGGGGGAAAGTCTGGACTTGTGGGTGAGTGGAGTTTTCCGAAAATGGTTTAGGGGGTTCTTTAACGCTCGAAGTCCTTAGGTCCAGAACTTGTTCTTGAATAGGCGGATACTAATAGAATATAATAAAATCAACATTATTCTTTTGGATACTTTCAAGTTTTTCACAAGCAGTTCAATTGTAGGAATTGGGAATTGATTACATTTTCTCCCCCTTCCTGATTCTCCGAATTTGAGATAATAAAAATGATCATTCCAAATTTCCAAGAATTCGAATATCAATTTATCATCTTTAATTAAATTCTAAATGAAATGACACAAAGGTCCATCCAAGGTTCATAAATAGTACAAGGGAAAGAATTCTCATTTCAATACATTTCTGTTTTTCCTTCATTTTGTTTTCATTTCATTCTACTATGTAAGAAGATAAGCACAATATGTATGGTAGTTACACATACCTAAGTATTAAGTCTGTAGGTAATATGTACTATAGTATGTATATAAGGATACTTACATACTTCATGTATATCTTTGTACGAAAGTATTATTCAGAATATATATACATAAATTCTCCTCATGCGATTAATACAATGTCAGCTAATTTAATTGGACAATTACTGAAAATGAATAGGATTATTAAGAAATGTAAAAAGAGGATGTTTTGTAAAAAAAAATTCCTTTGTCGTTTTGATCTCATCATTATTCCAATTCTCTCAATTATTTTCTTGAGTATCAAATGAATCTCTTGGGTGAAATGTAAGACGGTCAATTAAGTGGGTAAATAAAATGAGAGAATTATAATTATAATCCTCTTCACTTATTCATCACAATCCAGAGGATCGTGTTCCAGAGCAAATGAAGTCATTTTTCAACTCGTGTGACAATTAATGGCGAAATTTGATCAAATACAGAGTGTACGTCAATTGTAGTGATTAAATACTCAATTTCATTATCTGGATTGAAATGGATGCGCTTCAAAGTGCTGTGGAAAATTAATTAAATGGAAAGGTCGGGATATAAAGGATCATTCAATATGTGCCAAATATTGAATTTGTTGAATAACTCCGCATATAATTTAATATATCTATTTTGATTCCATTCCTTCTTGACTTTGGTTTCATAAGGACGTGAGATTCTATCAATTGAATACTGCATATATAATTCCCCATGTATCTGAAGGGAGTGAAATATATGCTGGGGGGAGAGGAAGGAAGGAGGAGATTGAATTACACTGGTTTATTATTTCGGTTCTAAGATCGGGTTCCTACCCGGGTTTTGTGTTTCGGGCTTCCACGACAAATGTTCTCATCTCTCTCGTGGAACGCGATCCGCCTTCCTCGTCTTTCCATTTTTAGATCGTATTACAAAACAGCGATCCCCTCAGCTTGACAAGAGGACCGTCGTCGATACGCTTTTTTAATCCAACTCAATCTCATTACTAAAATCTCTTTTCACCTTCCCCCTCTCACAACATCACAATTGTAGTGGCATAGATTCATAAATATAGTAATATTATAGAAAAAATTAAGGAGTTTGGTGTGTTATATTCTGATTTTAGCTGCTTTTCCTTTTCCAAGTTGTCTTTTAATTGGATTTAAAGTAATTGGATAAATTCTGTGTCCAAACTCCTTAATTTTTTCAATAATATTACTATAAAAAACTTTCATTTATGAAAATGCTTTCTACCTACTTCCGGTCTGATTTTATGGCACCCAACAATATTTCACAAAAAAATTAGTTAACAAAAGTGCATAATGAACAATACAGCAATACACAGGAATAAAGAAATTGGAAGGCGTTCCATTATTAGAACTCCCAACTCGAAGTTTTAACATCAGTCAAGAATTAGTAATCACGCTCTGTATGTAATATATAGGTAGTATTTATAAGGTATGTTACCTGCAAATTCTTGTTCACCGTTGATATCTCATTTACAACGAAGACGTTCCTCGATCTCTTGCTCATATTCTTCAACTGTCGATACAGAGAGATCGGAACATTGAAAACTTAAATACTAAAACGGTATGTGGACATGGGTATGGGTTTTCAAAAGTAACAACCTCCGATTAGGAAAGGTTATTTGTGACTGAGAAACCCGGGTCGGTCTTCTTATTCAAAACACTTCCTCGCTCTCCTCATGCGCACCCATCAAACGGTTGAGATCTCATATACATTTAGATCTGTACAATAATTTACGCGCATATATAATGCAATATATATATATGAGTCCTGAGTTGTAGCGATCAACAAAATCAAACGGAATCAGCATATAATGTAATGGGGAGCGTGGATGAAACTCAAGTCATCTTATTTCTTGATATGAAAGAGAATCTCTCTTCATTTCCTTTCAAATAAATGTTTGTAAAATGATAAGAATAAAAAAATTAATTTAATTGCCATCATAAAGACGATCAAAGTGTTGAATTTCACTCGTCTGGCTCAATTGATCGCTCAAGGAGGTCAACTCTCACGTTCTCAAATGTAAAACACTGCTACAATAAATGGTTCATTTTAATTTTACGAAATGTTTTGGAAAAGTTCACTAAATATTCACTAATTGTTTATTTAATGTAAATTAAACAATTATTTAAAACTTATGGAATGTTTATTAATAGTTCATTTATTATTCATTTTAATTTTACGAAATGTTTGAAAAAGTTCATTAAATATTCACTAAATGTTTATTTAATGTTTATTAAGAGAATATTTAATGTATTTGGTCAAAAGTATTTTTACAACAATTAAGTAAAATTGAAAATTTAAATTATCTATATTTATGTTTCAATTTATATTCATAAAAGTCGTATATATTTAATACAAATTTACTTGATTTACTTCATTTAATTTGAAATGGAAAGATTTTAAAATTTTATTTCTATCTACTTGATGAAAAAACTCAAATTCTAGCACCGCAACGCGGTTTATCCGCAAGGTGAAAACCGCGGGTCGGGTTTGGTGTTTGCGGGTCGAAAACCGCGGGTTTCGATCCGCAGCTAGATGCCCTAGCTTTGACATTACAAGTCCTATCTTATCTCCAAGTAAGCCGACGATCTGACAACCCAGCTAGCCTCCTGGCCGACTCCCGACCACCCAGCTGGTCGACTAATGAAAAATAGATTATTTTGAGTCAGAACTCAGCTTGTAGTATTATATAAAGTTTAATGGGTCATTCCATGAATTAAGGGAAGGATTTAAACCCGACAATGTCTCACATTTCCGATCAAGGTTTATTCGCGTATTATTCAACACTGTACGTTAATTGACATTTAAATATATTCTCAGAAGGCGCCTACGAGCGCGTCCAAATTTAATCTTTTTTATAGTTATTTTATGTTTATCTATCATATTAAATAAATATTCGGACGCGCTCGTAGGCGCCTTCTGAGAAATATGAAAATCCCATGTATTTTAGACGGAGGTCACATGACATGTCTCATTTCCCTTAGTTCATGGAATGACCCTAATATCTCTTATAACACATAACAGGATCTCCAAGTTACCCGACTATTGTTTAAATAGCTTATTTTGATTCTTCGTGAATCTTTTACTATCATACAAAGTAAAATATATTATTTTCACTGAAATGAATAATAAAAATTTTGAGTTTTATTCGTCGGATGTGCCATTCTCATCCTCATTCAACATTCTCATCGAATTCCCTTAGTGCTTACCCGTTGAGTCGGGAACACATTCGGTTACTTTAATTCATACTTGATGGATAATGAATAAAAAATTAAGATTTGATTTTTAAAAATCAAATTTTTACAGATCAAATGGTCAAAACATTGTTTACACAAAAAAGCCAATTAAATATTTGGGGAGTGGAAATAATATATTTTACTTTGTATGTTAGCAAAAGGGCACGAAGAATCAAAATAAACTATTAAAACAATAGTCGGGTAACTTGGAGATCATGTTGGGTGTAATAAGAGATATTGAACTTTATATGATGCTAAAAGCTTCGTTCTGACTCTAAATGGGCTATTTTTGGATTAGTCGGCTAATTGGAGATCATGTGGACTGATGGTCGGGCAGGTGGGTGGTCAGGAGTCGGCTACCTGGGTGGTAGGATCGTCGGCTTACTTGGAGATTAGATAGGACTTGTAATGTTTAAACAAAATGGTCGGACAAATTGGTGGTCGGAAGTCGGCTAACTTGGATCTGCCGAAAGTTATTGGTAATTATTTCTTTCTATATTAATTTACTGATAGATTGAACGTTTTTTATGTATTTGAAATAAAAATGATTTAATATAATTAGTTTATCGGTATTTATTTATGAATGAAATTTTTATTAAAAAGTAACAAAAGATATAATATATTTTCACAAAATAACAATTCTTGTTATTCATATTCATATTATTATATTATATTATCATATTTTTCATAATATTCATATTATCATAAAATTTATAATTTATCCATTCAGCATTTAAATCAAATATTTAAAAAGGACGTGCTAAAATTTTAAAAACAATTTATTCCCTTTGCAACAATAACTGCACCACTTCACCGATTGATGAAAAAAGATGTAAAATGGAACTGGGATAAAAGTTGCCAACAAAGCTTTCATGGCCTGAAGAGGATAATTGCTAAAAGAACGCTCCGCACCAATATCGATTACAATCTTCCTATGCACTTATGCTTCCGACGTTGGAATTTCGTGTTTTGTCACAAATAAAAGACGGCGCTGAGCGTATCATTTGTATGGGCAGTAAAACATTAAAGGACTCTGAACGACACATAAATACATACGAAAAGGAACTTCTAGCTATTCTTTATGGGATGAGGAAGTTCTGTGATGTGATCTGGGGACAACCTATCAAGATTTTCACTGACAACCGAGCTCTTACATACCTAAACCGAGTGAAACTACAATCTGCCAAAATCGTATCTGTAGAAATAGACAGTTGGGGCGTCGAGCTTATACATGTTGAAGGAAAGCTAAATATTACTGCCGATGCTCTCAGCCGTGCTCCTGTGGACCCATCCGAGGACGACTACAACATTGTCGACCATCACGACGATAATCAATATTTGCCTGTATCATTAAATGTCAATTTATTTCATGTTGCTAACATTGATATTGATAAATTAAGAGAAGAACAAATTAAGGATAAGCAGGTTCTTGAAATCTGCACTTGGAAAGATGGCTTACTTAGTGTGAAACCTGAGCAATCGGGCAAATATGAAGAAAAAAACAACATTCTTATGCGAATTGTTATGGAGAAAGTTAGAGCACCAGTGGGCGCTCTAACTTTCTCTTAAAATTGCAGCTGCTTTTATTCAACCACCGGACTTCCCATACATCAAACTGAAACAAATTTTAAAAGAGAATAATAAACCAGTAGGTTTATATGCTGTAAGGATTCCCGGGCATTACAAAATGCCCGATTGGGATAATGGACAGAAACAACGTCTAGAGAGACGAGGGGAGAGAGAAAAATCTTTTCAAATCCCAGAGGTTTATGAAGATAATGATGTCAACCTTGCTGTTTTTGAACCAATACCACGCGCAATATGCCACCAATGAAATCCAAATTGAGGCCCGGCTAACTCCACAACTAGTTAAAACTCTCATTCCATTTCTCCCTCTTAATTTACGTCCTGTCATACTAGAGAATTTACATGATGTGTTTGAGTCTGGCCACTTCGGTTTAAAAAAGACAAAGAAAAGAATCAAGCGAAGGTTCTTTTGGCCAAGCATGAATAATGACATCGCACAATATATTCGTACCTGCGAAATATGCCAAAAAGTTAAGACTGAATCACTTAAACCTGCTGGATTAATGGAAACTGCTATCCCGGTCGATGTGTTCTGCACTGTTTCGGTTGACTTCATTGGTCCGTTACCACGGACAATCAACTCACATCCTTGTCATTGTAGACAATTTTTCCGGCTGGGTCGAGGTCTTTCCAATGGCGCATGCAACAAAAGAACATGTATGTGACGTGATTGAGGACCAGGTCTTTTGCCGATCCGGAGTTCCAGACACCATTGTTGCTGACAACGGGCTAGGTCAGGTCAGATGACATGCGCAATATGTGCCGTGACTGGGGTGTGAAACTAGCGTTCACGGCATTACAACATCCACAAGCTAATCGGACGGAACGTTCTAACCGTGACATCATGCAGTTGCTTCGGTCATATTGTCATGACAACCAAGCACATTGGGATAAACATTTACAGAAACTAGCGTTCGCAATGAGAAGCTCAATTAATACATATACAGGAATTTCACCAGCCCTGCTTAATCTTGGCCGAGAACTGCCTCTCCCGATTGACCGCGCCTTGGACCCGCAAAATAACGTTGTCAAATTCCTTGGGGAATTTAGGTAATGACCAAAAAGATGGAATTGGTCATTGGACACGTTCGGGACACACTCATCAAATCGCACTTTGCTCAAAAAGACAACTACGATAAGTTTCATCGTCACGTTAATTACGAAATAAACCAACAAGTTCTTATCCGTGATCAATCTTTAAGTAAAAAAGTGAACAAATTTTCAAAAAATTTATTTGATTAAAAAAGTCTCAGGTGGAAATGCTAGAAAAGTGCATGTCAAAGATAACAAGCCAGGACCAAAAATGAAAAGGGAACATGGACCAATTTGACATTCTCAAAATGAAGAAATCCAAACTTCATAATCTCAACAATTTGGAACCAAAGGTTGAAACTCTAAAGGATAAAAGGGTTCGCCAAATGAAAAGCACAAATTCATTGATCAGAATATGAAAGGAGTTGATGCTCTAAGGGAACTTAAAGTCATCACGTCATTTCCATAAGGATCCGCTAAGGGGAGTGGATGGAATGAGGCCACAAGGCAAGTCCAAAAAACCAAAATGACTTATTTATATGTATTAAATTGACAAAATTGATTAGGTTAATTAAACATATTAAATTATTGAACACCAGACCAATTCCGTACTCAAGGAATTAAAAATAAATTAAATGTTCTAGATATTTTCACTAAAAAATAACCTCTGAAATAAAATAAATGTAATTTATTAACACGGAATGTAAGACATCATTTGTAAACAATAAATAATGGGTTTTAAATAATAATGAGTCTAATGAGGTAATTCTTATACATTATGAAAATTTGATTATCTTTTAGAAATTTATAATTACTTTTTTAAATAAAAAATTATTTTGATAAAATAATATTGAATCTTGTAAAAAAATAAATCATTATATTTTCAAACTTAAAAAATAGAATTTTTAAAGGATTTCTAAAATGTATTTTTTTAAATTAATTTCTTTCATATAACTTAATGGAAATAAATAATTTTTTGATATAAACTTTTTAAATTTGTTATCAATTCCAGCAAATCCAATTGAAGTAACAGGGAATTTTAAAAATGAAGATTTATACAAAAACGTTTCTCCTTATTTTAAAGAAATGCGTATATGTGATATTTGCACTTTTCAAATTCGATTTATCAAAGAAAATGAATTATATGAAATTTATGTTGATTATTATGCTCGTTATTTAAATTCAGTTGTTGTTCTTCAAAATTGGGAAAATCGTAAATACAAATTTGAAGATCGTGATTCTGAATATTTAAATGAATTGTTTAAATCATTGACAATTTTTAAAAAATATCAAAAGCTGCTAAGCTACTTTTGGGATTAGTGGGTTAAATATTAAATATTTCAAACGATTTGTCCATTTAAAATTTTATATAATTGCTTTAAATAAACTATTTTCTCTATCAAAATTAGATTTTTTTATATTGGCATTTAAAGCCAATATTTATGATTTAAGTAATTCCATAAATCATCTTATTAATTTTGATTTGGAAAATCATCAAAGACGTGTTGCAGATAAAAATATGAATTTAATAGTTTATTTTATCCCGCAGATCATTATATTTTTTATGCCATTTCTCTAAATGGAGAAATTCCTCATGATTTAAAAATTCTTAAAAAATATTGAAATTCTTTGATTAATAATAAAATTACTAATGTTATTCAGCATTTTTTTAAGAATTTAATCACTTTGAAAAATGAAAAAATTCCAAGAGATGAAAAAACATTTTATAAATATTTTAAAACAAAGATTGCAGAAAATAATGATTTTGAAGGCGCAATTGTTGTCAATGAAGATTTTGTCAAGCAAAATAGAAATCATTTGTGCAACGTTAATAAAAGGCCGAACGAATGTCAATGTCGAATGAAATTTCCTTATCCATTTTCCGCTGATCCTTACCAGTGTTTAATGCTCACTTCAGCTCGGTATTTCAATTATTTAATAGAAAAATTTGAATTGAATACGAAGATTGAATCGATAATCAAAAAGATACAATTACAAATTCTTGAGAAAACTATAATTGACGGAATTAACCGAAAGAATCCTACTCCAAATCTATTCAATACACATCCTTCTTTATATTTTTATTTCCATGAAACAATCCAATTCACTTTTACTAATTTCATTGATAAAAATGCAATTATTAATTATGAAATTTTTCTCGCACCATTTGAAAATACTTTTTGGTATTTATATATATATTTAATTATTTTAATTTCTAAAATAATTTTAAATTTTGATCTCAAAATCAAAAACAAAATAATGAAAAATTATCTCCAAGCATTATTTCAAATCTTGGTTGAACAAGGACATTCCACAATTGATCAAATTCCTTCAAAAGGATTTAAATTCATTATTTTTACAATCATTTTAATTTTAGTTGGATTTGTTTTAAGTTCTGCATACAAAAGTAAATTGGTTTTATTCATTGCCATAGAAATCCCACCAAAAATCTTTAAAACGTTCAAAGAATTGTCAAATGCTCAAATGGGAAATTCAAAATCATTTTTAATTCCTTTTTCTTCATTTGCTGGAAAGTTAAAAAAAGATATAAATTCTACAATACTTATTATCACACGTATTTTTATATTGGTTCTATACCTGGAATTATTTTTATTCCAAAATCAGTTCTTAAAACAAAATCAGTTGGAGAAAATTTGGAAAAGTTAATTCATAATATTTTTTATACTGACAATGATGATTTTATTAATGCTTTGACTAACAATTGACTTTTAGACACAAGTTTTGGTTCTTTTGTACTTCCATCAAATTTTTTCATGGTGGATAAAATTCCTTATGTTTACAATTATGAAATGATTGTTAAATATAAATTAGGTTAGAAATATTATATAATTCCACAGAAATCTTACGAGAATGATTATCTCGATCGCTCTTATTTTCTTACCAATTCCAAAGCCCGTTTTAATGACAAATTGGAATTTTCCTACAAAGCATTATTCGAATGTGGAATCATAAGGATGTTGAAAGAAGGATTTTTAATTACACGGCCAACATATTTGGGTGAAAAAGAAAATTATTTAAAAATGAAAAAATGGAATCGAAAAAATTTTAATAAAATTAATTCTTTCAGAAGCATTGAAAAGCCAAAGGAGATTTACAATCCCCAATCTTAGATTATTAGAAAGATTTATCCAGTTGTCATAGTTTCTGCTATCATTTTACTTTTCTCACTTTCTATTTTCTTGTTTTAGGTAGCTTTTAAAAGATTATTTTTAAAAGACAAATTTTTATTAATTTTCCAAAGCGGGGAATCACAACCCGTCAACATTTTAATGGTGAAATCAAAATGTATTAAAAATAATTTCACAACTAGAAGATTAACTCTTTAATCTAACGTAAGCTAAGCGTGGGACATTTAAATTCACTTAAAGCAAATACCAAAAATTTCGAATTTATAATAATTTCACGCAAATATTGGTCCACCCTGTATGTGTATAAAAATAACATAAATATGTACAAAGATCAATGCATAAATCATTAGACAAATTAATTAATAAATCAATGTGGCTTTAAATTAATTACTCGAAATGTACCCCTTTCAGCTCAAGTCATAAGATCACTTCAATTTTTCCTGATAATAAAATAAACTATATCCTTTGAATAATATAATATCTCTTTTCCGTAAATTACTGAACACATTAATTAACATCTCTAAAATTTATTGGTAGCTATTATTACTGCATAAATAAGCATTTATCAACAATCAAAAGTTGGTATTTTTGAAAAAAATGGTCAAAATAATTTTTTTAAAAATACCTGTTCCCATAGGCTTTGGAACCTGGGGTTTGCAAGATATCTAGGTAAGGCCCTTCTTAACAACATATCCAAATTTGGTAAGGAGCAACTTTACCAAATTCAAATAAATTTAAAAAACGTTTGTATTCAATTTTAAAAGCATTGAAATTTCATATTTAAAGGATAACCTTTTCCATTGATTTCCCTCCCAGCTTACATAATTAATTATTACATTTGGATGTTTGATAATCGTAAGTGGATAGGAAGGCTCTTAGCTAACTAAACCACCTGATAACTTAAAATGATATTGAATAAGTTGCAAAATTTACATTTATTGTTTTGAGTTCTGGGAGCAGTGTTTGAACATATGATTGAAAATTAGTATTAATAAAATATGATTTTTTAAATGAATTAATAAGTTCATCCCAAATGACATGAACATGATGCATCATAAAACTGAAACATTTCAAATTTCAATTATACCGAAATTGATTTTAATTTAATTATGAATTTCTATCGATTTTAATTTTGCAAATAATCAAATAACCGATTATAGTATATTTATTAGAAATATTGCCATTCCGAATTGTAAATAACATTTATTAGAAATATTGCCATTTATAAAATGCTGTCAATAAAAACATCTAATAATGTTTATTATTTCCTTTCTATTCTTTCAAACTTGTTTTTCATCCCATGGAAATGGGATAAATCAGGATGCAGATTATTGCCTAGCATATATCGAAAAATGTTATTTTACATTTCCTTGTTCATTATAGCTCAAGTTAGAATTTCAAGCACTTTAGTCCTCGCATTCAACTACATCTATCACGATAATTCTACCAAAGTTATTAAATTGTGGATGGGATTTACATATGCAATATTGTTTACATTTCACTTTTACTATTCAATATTGTTAATTGTTCACGAGGATTTTTACATTTCATTTCAATGGATCACTTCACTTATTAAAATCATTCGTATATAAAACATCCAAAATTAAATAAGTTTAATTTAATTTAATAAATTTATTGAAATACTATTAAAAACCTATAATTTAATAAAATAATTAATGAAATTTTGATAAAATACTTTTCAATTTTGATTTTAAAATTACAGGTAAATTTTTCCGATTAAACGAAAGCAATTTCACAGATGGACTCGAATTTCCTTCACTTATTTTTCGAAAATTAACAATCCCCATTTGTATTGTCTCATCTTTATCCTCATTCGTTGATCATTCAGCAAATGTTTTTTATGTTTTATACCAACATGAATATTTTTATTTATCCGCCATCTTTTGGATTAGTGAAACATATTCGAATATATGCTTAGCGTCTATAATTCAATTCCTTTTGTTTTTCATAAGTGGGTTTGCCTTTGCTATTATAAAAATAATGATAATGTCGGAGAGGTAATTACAATTTAATTATCACTTTAATAACGAATTAATGATTAGTTATCTTAAATTGAATTACTATATAAACTAATAAAATCAATAATTCGGATATTTTAATAAAATTTATAAAATATTTTAAGATTAACTGACAACACCGAACGAAAAAAGGGGTATGATATTTACATATATATATTGATTATATACAAGTCACTTTTTGGTTTTATCAAGGATGCTTTTTCTTCAAATTTGTTGCTCTTATCGTATTTAATGATTTCAATACCGGTTATTTTAATTAAATATTATTCACAATTGAATCTTCTTCATATCGTAATTATAATTTATGGCTTCACGGTAAATTTCATTTCCATGACATTGGGATACCGAACGATTGGTGGAATTTGGGAAAAATCCCTTGAATTTAAGAGGGAATTTTTTGAATATGAACTGAAACTTCTTGCTTTAAAAAATGAATGGACTCCTGAGATTAAAAAGCGTGTGAAATATTTAAAAGCCCTAAGATCCGCAACATTGGAAATAAAATTCCCATTCTGGGATTTTTTCTATTTCAGCAAAGGAAGTTACAATTCGTTGTTGGCCTTTTGTGCTGAAAACACTGGAAGTTATTTGGTATTAAATTTTTAAATTAGTTAAACCTGTTAAAGTTAAATCTATCTTAATATTTAGTTAAATTGAGTTTCAACTCTGAGAAGTGAAATGTCTGCAAATTAAAAAATAATAATAGCAAGTTCAACTTAAAACCTTTAATTTTTATAAGTATGCGTCTATATTTAAAATTAGAAGTAATTAGTCTTTTTTTAATTATTTAATTCTGAGAAAATTCTCCACTCACGTTTGAACTCGCAATAAATATAAAAAATATTTTCAAAATGCGCTCATAAAAAATTTAAAAAAAAAATATAATTAACTGAAAATTAGGCTATTAATGTAACTTTTGATACTCTTTCGAATGGCATATAGCACGTTGCCGTGTGATTTGTAGCATGGGGTATTGACCAATTATCGTTACTTTATGGTCACCCTGTAGTAAGCAATTACCGTCCATGTTTTTAATATAAGATGCACAAATTTTTTAAAAAATTTATAAAACATGTATGCAATATCGAATATTATGAATATTTACATATAAATAATATATATATTATGATGCAATTATTAATTTTGGCTAGGATTTACTAGTTCGGCACAACATAGTGAACCATGGATTTTCCATGCAATATTGGCTTTAACCATGGTGAAGTAATGTATATTTTCCCATCTCCAGCTAACCATTAAGCTCAATGTTATCCATGGAGATTCCATGGTGCACCAGTTTACACCAGGCTCTCCATGATGATCACCATGGTGAGTTCATCACCATGGTGAGCTTTATATAAAATCATAGGAAAATTGTGGTGAGTTCAGGATTCACCAGGGAACTCACCACAATTTTCCTATGATTTTATATAGAGCTCACCATGTTGATGAACTCCCCATGGTGATCATCATGGAGGGCCTGGTGAAAACTGGTGCACCATGGAGTCTCCATGGATAACATGGAGCTCAACATGGTGAGTTTTCAT
>JAQGBZ010000407.1:0-52255 GCA_034687125.1 Neelides folsomi
CCGATCTTTTAACTGTAATATTTATAGGTAATACAATTTACCTACTATGAATATATTTAATTAACCATATATTATATATTAATCTTAAAATAATATGAGATACATAACTGTCCTATGAAATTATTGTACTACGTATTACATACAGCTGCTACCTATTTAACAAATACAGAGAGTATATGTCTAGTTAGAAGATACGTTTAATTAAATCTATGTATTTAAACCTTAATGTTACTGATAATTATTCTATTTAATGATGACAATATTGAATTAACATGTAGGACAACCTTGTTATTATTATTATTATTTTCTCGTCTTTAAACTCTAATCATTCATTCCATGATTAATTATGTTAGGAAGAATCATAGATCACATAATTGATGAAATTGAAATATTAAAAGAAGTTGATTAAAAAAGTGTGTGTTGTGATAAACGAGCGATTCGACCACATGATTTAATGCAAAAATTATTACACTTTCAGTTTAGAGAATAAAATGAAGTACAACGAATGTTTTCCACTATTCTTTTTAGAATTAATTTATTAATTCAACCCATTCATGTCCAAACCTCACACTCTGGATTTATTCCAGTAATTGTTTGCATGATATTCATCATTGTCCACCATTTGTCGATCATTAAAACGATCTTCTCCATGTTCACCCGCATCCTATATCAATAAACTGATCTCATATATCATTTAGTGTTAGCATCCTCACCTATGAATTCATGTATGAGAGAGAATATGGAAATGGTAAGTTTGTACTTGGAAAGGGACAGATGCGTAGAAAGAAGAGTTTAGAGAAGAATTGCAGAATAGAGCATCAACGTCATTCCCAAACTATTGATTATAAAAGTAATAAACTTTCAAATGTATTAATTATAAAGACTAAAGGGAAAGAGGAGAGAAAGGAAGAAAGTGGAATTTCCAAACTTCTCCTAACGAAGGACTCGGGAGGGAAAGAGTCAAAGTACTTAGGGAGAAAACCAATTTGCCACATAGCAAATGATAAAAGATGCCGAGTTATAAATATTTAATCTGCGGGCTCATTAGATGGAAAAGACGAGGGTATTGAGTGCTCCACATTTGCGAAAAAGTGGGCTTAAATGATGAAAGGAGGTGAGGTCGACGTTGTTTAGATAGCGAGCAATTTGAGGCAATTTCCTTTTCTGTGGGATGCCGGATGATCAAGGGACCTCACATGGTGCGGGTGTTTAAGGCCGAACAACCCGAAGTATCCGGAATTGGGGTTCTGGTCCCCGATCAATACATTTAACCTGTACAAAGTGTAGCAAGAACCTGGGAGTACTAAAAGGCCAAAGGCTAAAGGTCTTTCATTCCCATTGTCCTCCTCTGTCCATTATGAGGTGTCCCGATGGAGAAGGTGCTTGAAAGAAGGCGGAGGCGGGAGGGTGGGGAGGTTAATTGGCCAGATCCGGCCGGCTTGATGAATCTGATGATGATGATGATGGGAGTCAAGGATATAGGGAAGCGTGTAGGTATTCCATGTTGGGTCCACCCTACGCATACTCTCTCTATAGGACGGCCCCGGAGATCGATGCGAGGAGAGATATGAGCTAGAGTCCCAGCCGGAACTTCATTGCAGCTCGACGACCGCCGAAGAAGCCCAGCGTAGCAGCGAAGCCCTTGAAAGGTAAAATGTCATGCGGGTCAGGCGGGTTGAGGGGAGGCGGGGGGCGGGGCGGGCGGGGGGACGCGGAGGGTCTGCACATGCGCCCTCCTCAGCGTCCATTACTGCACCAGACGAAGGACTCGTCCGGAATCTCCGACTTTTGACCCGGAAGGAGGAACACAGGGCCCAGAGAAGGTAATGAGGAACAGGGGGGAGTAGCAGGGAACCCGGGTAAGGGTCGCAGAGGACCGGGATGGGTGGAAGGAGGGGGGGAAAGGATCTACGCAGTAGGGTGTGTTCCCCGACGCCATTTTCACCGGCCTTCCCCTGTTCCAGGAATGGCTGTCGACAAGGAGGAACTCGTGCAGCGGGCCAAGTTGGCCGAACAAGCCGAAAGGTATGACGACATGGCGGCCGCCATGAAGTCCGTCACCGAGACGGGCGTCGAGCTCTCCAACGAAGAGAGGAACCTTTTGTCGGTCGCCTATAAGAACGTCGTCGGTGCCCGTCGATCCTCATGGCGGGTCATCTCGTCCATCGAGCAGAAGACCGAGGGGTCGGAGCGGAAACAGCAAATGGCCAGAGAATATCGAGAAAAGGTCGAGACGGAGCTCCGAGAGATCTGCTATGAAGTCTTGGTATGATGAAATTCGCATGAGTTCAAATACCCTTTGACAGCTCATTGACCGGTGACTTAATTATTTCTTTTATTACTAATTATTAGAATCTACTGGACAAATTCCTGATCCCGAAGGCTTCGAATGCGGAGAGCAAGGTGTTCTACCTGAAGATGAAGGGAGACTACTACCGCTACCTCGCCGAGGTCGCGACTGGAGAGAACCGAAACAGTAAGTAAAAAAATTGTAAAAACGGGAGGGTTGACCCGGGTATAGTGGAGGACTCCCAGAAGGCGTACCAGGAAGCCTTCGAGATCAGCAAGAACAAGATGGCTCCCACGCATCCGATCCGCCTCGGACTCGCTCTCAACTTCTCCGTCTTCTACTACGAGATCCTCAACAGCCCCGAAAAGGCCTGTCAATTGGCAAAGCAGGTGCGTGGTCAGGTTGACGCACCACGGGGCCAAGATCACTCTCAGTGTGTCTGTGTGTTAGGAATTAAAATAAAATCCAGTAGGGGTTTTTAAAAAAGAAGTAGGGAATTTTTAAAAAAGGTATTAGGAATTTTAAAAAAGGGCATTGAGCGGGAATTGAGCCCCGAGCCTCTTTGCAGGTGTCGTGGAGGACAGCAAGGGCTCCTACCAGGAAGCCTTTGACATCGCGAAGGGCAAGATGCAACCCACCCACCCCATCCGCCTCGGCCTCGCCCTCAACTTTTCCGTTTTCTACTACGAGATCCTCTCTTCTCCCGACAGGGCCTGTCACCTCGCCAAACAGGTCACTGAGAGTGTAACTAACCCCGTGTGCGCTGCCTTAATCTCATAAATTAACACTTCGCCATTGTGAAATAATTAATAAAATCATGATGAGGATGGGCCTAATTTTTTATATGATCAATTTAGGCATTCGACGAGGCCATTGCCGAGTTGGACACGTTAAATGAGGACTCTTATAAGGACTCCACCCTTATAATGCAGGTATGAAATCAATAGACCGCAAATAATATTTACACAATCACATCAATCAATGAGCCAATTAAGGTTTTTATTCCCAAATCGACTCGTGTTTTATTCAATTAAATGCCCTTTTATTCATGTTCAATTAAATACCTCTTTACATATCCAATTAAATGCTTAACATATATTCAATTAAATACCTTGTATTCAATTAAATATCTTATCGAGATGGATCGTTTTTGTAATTTGTTATCTCTTGCATAATGCTTGCGAGAGTCTATTTCCTCTGCCATTTTTATGAGTCATTGGGAACATTCCTATGAGCTTATGCAATTGAGAATTGGGTATCTAAATTGTTTTTTTCCTTTCCAGCTTCTGCGTGACAACCTGACCCTCTGGACGTCGGACACTCAGAACGACGGGGAAGAGGCCACGGAAGGTGGGGACAACTGAACTGTCCGGGCGAGATTGCCGAACCCTTATTAACTCTTACTCCCAAAACCCACCACGATGACCTTAGAACCAATTGGCTACTTTCCTTACTAGTGTGGTTGTGTTAGATGAAGCCCTTGAATAAAAAATCACGAACCCATCCCGTAAACGGGTCTTTATTTATTCGCACAAACTTCTTACAGAATCGTTCAGAGTAGGAATCACTTCGAGTGGAAGGTCCGAGTCCGTCCGACTCGACTGTCCCCTCTTGGTAAATAAAATAGAGATTAAAAATTGTCCCCATGTCGATTCACACGAGGATACATGTGCCGTTCTTGTTCTTCAGTCGAGATTTCGGTTTGTATCTCTCGAGGAACGAGAGCTGCTTGGCGTTGATGGCACCACGCCTCTTCCTATAATGAATTGATTTGGATTTTAGAGAATCAAACAAGTCGGAGATAAATTACCCTCTGATCAGTTCAACAGCGTCTTCGTACTTCATTCCAAGCTCCATGAGGGCTAGAGCCACGAGGACAGGTGCTCTCCCTAAGCCTGTAAATAAAAGCGTTAATGTAATTCTCATTAATTTCATCATTGATAGAAGAGGAAAACTAAGCTGATTTGGATAATATTTAATTTTTAAATTATATAAATATGATAATCTGCGAGGCAAAGGACGGTTTATAAATAAATCATAATTTTATCTGGCTAAACTTTCGCTCCGATTCAACAACCACTGTCTCGAGTGAAAAGTATTAGGGAGACACGTCATACAATGTGATAGGGAACTTATCATACCAAAGTACCAGTTCATCATGGTACGATAAGAAAACAGCTATTTGGAAAAAATATATTTTACAATTTAACTTATTTAACATTGAAAGTTACTTTCATAAATAATTTAAAGAGTCGTATTACATTCTTGGCATGAGTCGATACATAATATTTCTAGTAAAATAAAAACTTTCTTATCTTTATGGCTGACTCACAAAATTAAACTTTAGCACTTCCACGTAGACAATTACCCATCATATTGTAAAGGGGTAAAATTGGTTAAATTACATCGCAAATGACTAATTAAAATTAAATGGCGTACTTATATGATGAAATCATACATGAATATATTAAATCAATGTTATAAACGAATAAAATATATTATAAGATCAGAAAAATAATTAAAAAGCTAAGGATTATGTAATTTGGAGTGGTTGAATCGAAATAGAGGAATGGCTTGATTACGCCGAATGGTTATTTTATTAAATATTGACCTCACCTGCTACACAATGAACAGCTACACAGTTCTCAGGTTTGCCGGTAAGTTTGTCGCGGATGAGCCCCAGCCAGGAGTCGATGACCTTAAGGGAAAATAAATAAGAAATGGCGGTTGATAGACCCTTTAAAATTAAACCTGCTGTGGTGGCGGTTGACCGTCTGGGAACGAAAGGTCCTGAACTTGGATGCCCCCTCCCTCGAGTTTGTCGGTCGAGTAGGTGGCCTCACAGACCCTGACGACGACACAAACCTGGAACCTCCTCAGCTCCTGGAAATATTTAAATAATTATAAAACAGGCATTTCCTAAATTAAATAAAACACTCGACCTCCCCGCCCACTTCGCTCACCTCTAGATATGATGCCATGGCGGTGTCTGAAGGTCGTTCAGTGATGAGGAACCTGGACAAATATGGTTTAAATAGGGCCTCCTTTATTTAACTTCAATTACCGCATCCCCTTGAAGACAATTTCCGTGCAAGCTCCCGGTACGCGCACAACCTGTAGAACCCGGGTTAGCTGACCCTCCGGCCCCTCCCTGACTTACCGTTGACATGGCGAAGGCCTACTTGAAGTGCTGGCTCTGACAGTATTCTCTCGCCATCCAACACACATGAAAAGGTTGAAGAGGAGTCGAAAAGGGTCAACAAGTATTAAAAGCAAAGACGGTCTAATGATGAATACGTGAGGAATGGAGGAAGGTTCAGCGGGAAGGGTCGAACATCCCCACACGCCCCTGGGCATTTCCTCTGCTGCTCCTCCCTTTGTCTCCTCCCGACTTCCCCCGCCTCTGACCTCCCCACACCTGACCCCGAGAGGCCTCAAGACTCCGAAGAGACCGCAAAAGGCTGTCCAACATCCTCCCTCGTCTGGTCTCGGTCAAGGAATGATAATTCCTTCGTCTTTCCTCGAGTAATATGAGAAGAGAATTACTTCTCTCTCGTCGGCTTAAAAACTATGATCATAACATGTATGGTAGGTATGCATGTGTACACTTATCCATATTGCCAACAGATCAAATTATACCATTACTAATTCGCTTATCTTTTGTTGACTCTCATTTTAACCTCGGATAATAACAATTTTTACATATGGGTATTTATTCAATCTCTCAATCATCTCGCCGCAATCCGCATGTTAAATGTGTATCCTGATCATCATATTAAACATATCTCTCTCCTCCACTTCTTGGATTCTTCCTATTCCCCAGGGCTGAGCACAAGAATGGTCATATAATAATAAATAAATTAAAGACGGAGGTTACAAGTCACTCAAGACAATCTCCATTTTTATTGCCAATAATTGTAATTGTTATTGGCTTGAGATTGAGAGCCAACTGAACTCAAGGCTCATTTCCAAAGTGTTAAAATGGTAATTTGTTAATAACGAGAGCAGCCTGTAATTTGAACGAAAGTGAATAAGAAACGCACAAGGGAGGAGTGAAGGATTGATCAAGAATGAGGAGAATGAGGAGTAATTAGAATCCGCTTTGATTTACCTTCCCAGCCCATTGCAATCCCATTGCCAGCCATTCCCACTGCACTTACTAATTGCAATCGCTCCTCCTAGGGCTAATTAGTGGATCATGACACACACCTTGGCATCCCACACCATTGCATCTTATATTTGCATCTTAGGCTGGGTCGCTCGTGGGTTGGCCCAGAATGGAGGGTCCGAAGGTCTGGTGGAAGGAGTCCGGGAGTCCAGGATGAGTAACTGGATGTCGAGTAACCCACTGACTGAGGGAAGGATGCGGAGACCCGAAATAGAAGGTCAGCCCTCGTGTCCCAATTCCTGGGAGCTAACCGTTAGACTTTCACTGCCTAATTTTACCCCAATGCAAATTAGTGCTCCGCAAGGAGGGGGAGCTCACAGGTACCCCACACCCGAACGAGAGATGCAGTACGACACACTTTTTCTCAGTAACTCTCTGGGGACTGCCGAGACGAGACGCATTATGAAGACGGTCATCCTCCTCTTGCTCTTCCTCGCGACGAGCTTCGGTAAGTTTCCCTTGGCCTATGGCTGGTCTCTGACCCTCCGATTCTCTTCCTCCCGACCCGACAGCAGCCCAAGAGAGCGAGGAGTACGAGAAGGAGCTGTGTAAGGAAAAAGAGGCTGGTGAGTGGTTCCGGCTCGTCGGAGGCGAAGGCGATTCCTGCAGAGACGTAATCCAGTGCACGTCTTCGGGCCTCCAGGCCATCCGATGTCCTGCCGGTTTGGCCTTCGACATCGAGAAACAGACCTGTGATTGGAAGGATCAGGTCAAGAATTGTCTCAAGAAGGGGAAGGAGAAGAAGGTAAGAGAGCTTTTCTTTGTTGTCATTCCGTTCCTGGGAATTCCCAAACTCTTCCTTGCCAAACGACTCGAAGAAGCTCGTGGGCTGGAGGTTGCAGACGTTGGATGGAAAAGTAGGAAGTGGAGAAGCCAGTTTCCATTTGCCACTCCTTCGCTTTTTGCTGGACAATTTGAATTCATGGAAGAATGGCATTCCAGGTGAAGCCGCTGCTGTACACCGATGAGCCTCTTTGTGCGGATGGCTCCCTCGCCTGCGGCGATGGCACTTGCATAGAGAGGACTTTGTTCTGCAACGGAGAGAAAGACTGTGCTGTAAGTGTCAACTTTTCATTTCCTCGCTCTCTAACATTATGCAGATTCTTTCCCTTTCTCATCCACTGATATGATATGAGTGAACAATTATTAACTTATTCTTCCTTCAATATCCAACAAGGAATATTTATTTGCATGTATTATATGGATATGGAAGGATTTGCAAATGTCAATGAGGATGATTCACCAGAGGCAAATAAGGAGTTGTTGTTGTTGACAATAGGATGGGTCAGATGAAACGTACTGTGACATCAACCACGACCCGAACAGAGCACCTCCATGCGACAAAGCCGTGTGTGTCCTTCCTGATTGCTTTTGTTCTGAAGATGGAACGTCGATTCCAGGTGAGATTGAATCCAATCGATCCAGACAATGTCTGACTCTTCAGAGGAAGAGATTTTTATGAGGAACTTGAAAGTGGTGTCAGAGTTGTCCAACCACGATTGCTATCAGAAGTGAAATGGGGGAAGAGCGGAAGGAAGTAAAATGTGTGTTGTGTGTGTGTTGCAGGCGACCTTCCGTCTGAACAAGTCCCCCAGATGATCACCATCACATTCGACGACGCAGTGAACAACAACAACATCGAATTGTACGACGAGATCTTCAGCGAGAAGAGAAAGAACCCCAATGGGTGTCGGATCAAGGCTACCTTTTTCCTAAGTCATAAATATGCCAATTATTCGGCCGTTCAGGTAAAGGGCCCTCTCTCTTCCATTCCCCATAATAAAGGCTCATTAGTATTCCACCATAAGTATGGAAAGTGAAATGAGATGTGAAACGAGTTGGATTAGCATAAGGCATTTGCAGGAGCTCCATCGGCGCGGCCACGAGATCGCCTCCCACTCCATCACCCACAACGGAGACGAGAACTTCTGGTCAAACGCGACGGTGGATGACTGGGCGAAGGAAATGGCCGGTATGCGGATCATCGTCGAGAAGTTTGCGAACATCTCGGACAACAGCGTGGTGGGCCTCCGAGCCCCGTACCTCAGGCAAGACTCTCTCGCAACTGTGGACGTGACGGATGGGAAACCAATCCATTAGAAGAAGGAAAGTGGGCAAATATTAAATGTTACAGGGTTGGAGGGAACAATCAATTTGTGATGATGGAGGAGCAAGCTTTCCTCTACGACTCCACCGTCACGGCTTCGCTCACGAATCCACCTCTCTGGCCCTACACCATGTACTTCCGTATGCCGCATAGGTGTCACGGGAATCTTCAGAACTGCCCTACAAGGTACCCGCACCTTTCCCACCTTCCCCGGATCTTCATGCCAAAAATGAAATATTAAAAATGGTCCGATTTTCACACGGGTGTTTTCCGTAGATCCCATGCAGTGTGGGAGATGGTCATGAACGAGTTGGACCGGAGGGAAGATCCTACGATCGAGGAGGATCTCCCTGGATGTGCCATGGTCGACTCTTGCAACAATATCCTTACAGGAGATCAATTCTACAACTTCCTCAACTACAACTTTGATAGACATTACCAGCAAAATAGGGCGCCGCTCGGCCTCTACTTCCACGCCGCTTGGCTCAAAAACAACCCAGAGTTCCTCGAAGCCTTCCTTTTCTGGATCGACGAGGTCTCGGAAAAACACGACGACGTTTACTTCGTCACGAATACTCAGGTAAAACCCAATCTGTTTATCAAATTATGATTTATGAGCCGAGGAGGAGGAGATCTATTGAAGATCATTCATCAATAACAACAATTAAATGATCATTGTGAATGAATTGTGGTTTCTTGAAGGTCATCCAATGGATGCAAAATCCAAGAACAAAGTCAGAAGTAAAGTCATTTGAACCATGGAAGGACAAATGTGATGTGGTGGAAGGACGGAGTTGTCTGGTAAATGTATTTGTCACTAATCGTTTTTCCCAATCGCCCTCCTGTTCCTGGTCAGGTTAATTGTAACTCTCGATCTCTCCTTGCAGAATCCAAACAGTTGCTCCCTCACCTCTAAAGAGCTTCCCGGGGAAACGGTACGACTCCACACATGTATGCGGTGTCCAAACAATTACCCCTGGCTCAACGACCCCACCGGGGACGGATTCTTCTAAAGGCTGACCAACTTTTTATACTTTGGGAAAATAAATACTTTTATATATGGTCTTATATCCCTCCTCTTCCACATATCTTCATAAACCATCTGCGCTCATCTGAGAGTTATTGCCATGAAGGAGGATTGTGAGGCACACTTTGCCCATTATTAAGCACAATACTTGTACTTGGATTGGAGATAAGGCTGGGAAGTAGAATGGCCAAGAAGGTTATTGCAACCTCTGTCAACAATCTCTATTGTCAATTCACTTCATCGGCCGGAGATTCCCTCAATGACCATCCTTGTACTTATGTAGTAGTTGGTTAGTTAGTAGTAAAGATGTGTGTAGTGTAAAGTAAAGTTCATAGCCTCTTTCATAAGGTCGCACCTCTTACTACACAAATAGAAAATCTCAACACATCCAAGCATTTTTTCCCTCATCCAGAAATTCTCGTCTTCGTAATAAGAAAAATAAAGTGTGACATCATTTCGCCACTCAATTACAGATTACAACCATACACAAACAATACATATTCAAACAACGCCCTGGTGGATGGCCAATGATGCATAATATGATTTTGCAAAGAATTCGATAACTGATTCATCATTATTGTTATGAGCCGGCGAACAGGCCAATCACTCCCCACACTGCTTAAACACCTTTTGACTAATTTGACTCTTACACATAAGGTAATGAGAAGCTTACACATTTGATTCCACGACCAGGTCCGCATCAATATTCCAACACAAGCACCAACGGTGATGGAATCTCCTCACTTGAAATCTGAGAAAACCTCCGAGGCAAATGAGACGTGACGTCGATGAACTTTCAATTTTACTCGACTCCCATCAGTGTGGAACTTTGAATAAATACGTGATATGAGTGACACACATCTGATAGGAGGCAAGTGAATGATATCTCTCTCTATGTAAGTCCGTTTCTCCATTATGTAACGGCGAAGGGAGAAAATTCGAGTAAAATTGGTAAAAGATGAGAAGATAGGACACAGGTCTGGTAAATATAATGTTCAATTACGTGGACAAGTAAATGACTACAAAGCATGAAGAGTCACAGGTCTTATGATGTTGGAGAGAATAGGAATGGAAATGGGCATAAATATTTATGCAAAACTTGAATAACTAGAATTTATTGATTCTTCCTCTGGTACAAGATAATATATAAATTATTTGATCATCATTTGCTCATCCTTTATTAGAATTTCCTTTTGCAGGATTACAGGAGGTTTGCCTTTTGCCAAATAAACTTTCTCGAAAGGAAGACAATTTAATACATTCTTATGGGACAGGCGGTCGTAAACTGGTCGTTCATTAAAAATTAAAATCAACTTGATAAAAGCCATGAATAATATTCATCCCCACTGTCTCTGTGCAAATAAAACAATGCAAATTTCCTGAACTTCATCAGCATCCAAGGACCATAGGCTGAACATTTCATATTAACAAGAAGTTCCTATCCCTTTGCGGAAGCTTCAAGTATGCAAAATTATGAAAATTTTAAGACAGGAGTTTTAATTTAATAATTTATTAATTTAATAACTACGTTAATTCAATGTTAATAACCAATGATGATATTGCAAGAAAGGATCTTTAAAAAGATGGTAATTCTATAAATGTAAGAGACAATCCCTTCATTGTTGAAATCTGCAAATAAATGCCGATTCTTTGTAAAGACTTTTCATATGATTTTTATTCGATTTTGGAGATGATATTAAATTCATTGTATCGCATCTTCGCATCGCTGTAATATCAGTAGAATAGAAGAAAGAAACATGAGAATATGAGAGCAAATAGAGAATGTGAGAAAAATAGAGAAGGAAGATTTGGTGATCTTTGAAAAAGAGAAGACAAGAATTTGGAGAAGACAACGAGACTTGAAATATGAGACGAGAAAAGGTTTGAAGAAGATGGGAAATTTATGACAGTGGGAATTTGAGCATAATTTGATAATTTAATGGTGATGTGAATTAAATGTGAATTAAAGCATCTAAATGTGGTTATAATTTGTCGAAAGTGGGGAACTGGGGGAAAGGGAGAAAGGAAGTAGAGCGTGTCGGTGAGGAGCTAAAGGAAGGGAATCTCCTCCTCATTTGACACCGTCTTCACCAGTCGAGATTCAATTTGGGGCTGCACGGAGGTAGACGGAGATCTCCTAATTTTATATTTATTTTATCACCTCTCTCTTCTATTCATCCCTTCACCTTGTCCAAAGGTCCACCGGCACAATGGCGAGGGGTCAACAGAAGCTCCAGTCCCAGGCAAAATCCCAAGACAAGCAGGTAATTAAAATCTAATTATTTCATTTTCTCCAAAATGTAAACACAGTTGGTCTTCTTTGCGGTCCCCCAATCTCCCCAGCCCCCATACGGTCTTTGGGGAATGTTTGGGGAATTAAAGTCCTTCCTATTGAGAGTTCATCTACACTCGATGAAGATGGTGAATGGGTCTTTTCCCATCTCCAATGCAAAATTGCAGGAAGAGAAAGTGCCGTCATCATCACTATCAAATCAAAAGTTTTGTATGATGATGATAAGGACGTTAAGTCCAATGACGTTGGCACGAAATTGATCATAATTTAATATTACATTCTATATTATTATATACATTTATATATATCGAGATCTACGTAGGTTCTTCTAATAAATGTTCAATGTTTGTTTTAGGCTAAAATGAAAAAACAGCAAGGGCACTCTCTCGGAGAACAGAAAAAGGCTGCTGCCAAAGCTCTCACATTCGTTTGCACAATTTGTAAGGTAAATTGACTCTGAATTTCCCAAATGTACTATGTAAAATCCTATTTGAACTCTTTTGTTCATAATTGGACGGGTTGGATGGGGGATTGTTGTTCCAACTCATTCCGATGAGTAGAATGGAAATGTGCCAAGATGAGAGTGTAATTTCTCGTTCAAAATGTTTAATTTATTGAAATTTATTTATGAGAGAAAGGAGGTTCTTGGTGATTTGATGATTATATTGATTTACTTTCCCCTAGGCCCAGATGCCAGATCCGAAGACTTACAAGCAGCACTTTGAGAACAAACATCCCAAGAATCCACTTCCGGACGACCTCAAAGATGTCTGAGAAGAAAGTGACCAATGACACGAATATACCTTTTTCCATTGTGGTATCCAATATAATATTATGAACACAGAAAAAATTCTAAATGCTCCAATTGTTACATACAATACATAAATATTTTAAATCTACTACACACAAGTAAATATTAAATGTAATATAAATAATGAATGATATAAAGCTTTGAATAATTCCTACTACCTCTCGGGGTCTTTCAAGTAATAAAGAAGCTCTCAGGGTTTTCTAAATCATCAAACATGAGTTTATTTTATTTACGGAAACACTATTCACTCGGCTTTATCATGATCAAGTCCGTTGTCACCGGGTTCGAGATGTGCAAGTAAATGATCCAATAGAGCAAGTTGAAACACACGAAACAAACCGGGAAGACTACACGGCTGTACCTAAAACACAAAAAAATAATGTCACTTGTAAATGTTTTTAAAACATGATCCACTTTAAATAATCATGTTCCAAATTACAATTTATTGATGTTAACTTATCATGTTTAATAGTTATCAATTTTTTATTGCTTTAATAATCGTTAATTTTAAGATAATGTTCAGGTATTATTTATATAGCATTTTATAATTTACTAGTAGACTGTATAAATAATTTATTATATTATAGATTTTATATATTCTTTACTTGTCAATATCTGAGGGTGTGATGCCACAGATCTGGTTCGGGTTGATTGGAATGAGCTGTCGGATCTTTTCATCTTCATAGATCCTTTCACGCTCGACTTCGACTCCTCGGTAGGCGTGGCCGCGATGGCCTTTAAGGCGAACCTCCTGTAAATTCAAATTGGGATGTTAAACACCTTGGGTCATGAACTCATCTCCTCACCGTCTGTCGATGTTGGAGCGTGTGAAAGTGTTCGTCCCGTGCCGTTTGCAACTGAATCGCCATTCTCTGCAACGCGGCAAAGTGATTCTTACGCATCTGGATCCGCTTGGCGAGGTATCCTACTGTCGCGTACTCTGTAAGACAAACATTATTCATCATTGAGATTCGGTCGCAGGTGGCCGAAGCCGGCTCAAACTCCGACCTAATAATGCGGCAAAAACCATGACGAAACAGGTGCCGAGGAACACGTCGATAGATTTGACATAGGAGATTTTAGGCAAGGCTTTGTTCGTCGAGGACATGAGCGTGGTCATCGTGAGAACGGTCGTGATTCCCAGGTAGACACGAGCGGGGGCAGCGTTACGGTTGAGCCAGAAGGAGACCCAGGAGATCACGACAATTAAACCTGGAGTGGGAACATTAAGGGCCAGCTCCCAGGACTCCTTCCACTTACTTGAAGGTATATAAATCTGGATGAGATAGTATCCCATACTACGTACAAATTGGATTTCGCAAGCCAGCCTCGAGTAATTGCCTTTTAATCACATCATAGTCAAAATTAATTAAGGCCCATATGAAACCCACGTTGAGAGTAGATGATTATACAGTTACTTAATACCGAACCGTCTTTCATAATTAATGTAGCGGTGAGACAAAGAGTTCCTTTGATTTATAAGAGAAGGATTTAAACCTCTGTGGAATTTGCGGCTCCAGGAAATGAAAGCAAAGGGGAGCTTATGTATTTAACGTGGGAGAGTGGAACAGTGAAACTTCTCCGTTTCCTCCATCATACTTCTCTTATTTATAATACGAGACCCTTATGGGATTTCCCTCTTTCTCTCTGGTTTCACTCTTTTATAGGAGAAAATTTAATCTTCTGTCGCTCTAATTAAACGCCCTGTTTCCGTACTTTAATCCTCCATATCACGGTTCCAATAAAAGCTACTTTAATCATAGGAGTAGAATAACCAGCTAAAAGGGAAATGTGATATTTATTCTAAAAATTGAGAACTTGGAACTCACTCACTTTCAGAGAAAAGAATCGATATCGGGCAAAAGTAACATGTATTGGTATATGTAACATTTATGATTTTTCCATAAATTAGGTTCATAACAAAATTTTTGTATTGCATATTGATCATATAATTTGTTTTCATAAGAAATAATGTTAATTTACCAGTGCTAAGGCTGATTTCGGCGGCCTTCTGTCGATAACCCATCACTTTGAATTGAGGTAAAGAAACCTCATTGGACACACCAACGGAGCTCGCTCCAGCGGCCCATTTGTACCGAATATCGCTCATCGTGTAACCAACTAAAAAATTGCAAAAAATGTGTCATAACGTGTACTCTTTACATCTAATATATTTTCTATCGACTATTTTCAAATTAATTAAAGAGAGTAAATATAAGGATTAATGATACTTATAGGTATTCATGCTGTCGATATTTCTTGGTATTTTTTAATGATTAATGGTCATTTGCATGCGAATGTTTAATAATATTGGAACTTTCACTCATAAAGAGAGAAAGGCGTTATAAATCTTATAAAGATAAATCATAGATTCTTTTTGTAAGATTGATATCTATCAAATCTATCATTTTACCAAAAAAATCTTCCAAATAATGCGCATCATCACGATCTATATTTACTTTATGTTCCAATAAAAAATGAAATGATCGATCATAAAACACCTATAGGGTTGGTTCTTAAATAAAATTATACATGAAATTGATCGAATAGAGGTGGCTTGTTTATGTTGGTAATAAGAAGGCAGCAGTCTATAACTTAATGTACATTGTTCCCCATTTTCTAACTCTATTGGGTTCATAAATTGTAGAGCAGTTCCGTAACTCCAATTTATCCAACTTTGTATATTTTCAGGTATAAAAGATAGAACTTGGATTTATGTAGGAGAAAAATATAAATACTTCACACATATAACATATACATAACTCACTGTATATTCGAAAATATTAATATTTCAATATGTTTTTTGCATTTGTTTGTAGGAATTCATGATTTGGTTTGAAACTGGAAATTCAAATCTTATTTGTTATTCTAATGGGCACATTGAAATCCATAAATATAATATAAACGCATATCTGTATATCCCTATTATTAAATATTATTAACACTACATTTATCTACAATGTAAATTATGTCGTAGTACATATTTCACAATTTATGGGAATAAAGTGAAAATGGCACGTTTATGGAAATTCGACCGTTGACACGTTTTGGTAATATTTTATATGCTTATTTACTCTTACACCCTCCAATAATTCATAAATTCATATATAAATGTGTTATATAACCCATTACATACACCTCTCCTGAATTTGATGAATTATTCAGTTCCAATCTCACGATCACTTAGTTGAGGACCAATTCATAAAAAGCATAAATTCCTGAGGTGCGCATTGGAATATTGACATGGGGTCTTTTTCGATAAGAGAAAGGAGAAACACGCATTGAGGGTTTGAGAGAATCAATTCTGACCACATTGGGAATAATTTATGAATTTTGGCTCATTTGGAAATTGCCTCATCTATGTTTCTATTTATCATGAATCAGATCATTAGAAGGAACTTATGAAAGGAAACGATGAGAATAGTTCGAACAATGGAAATATCATTATTTTCATTATGAAGGGAGAAATTCACAATTCTCCAAAAGTTCCTGATCCATAAAAAGAGGATTTATTTGATTTAATCTTCCAGGAACGACTCTGGTGTGTGTCTGTTTACTTGCGTCATAGGGAGAGTGGAGGGATCGTTAGGTGTTTAGTGCCCCACTCAGCATGGTCTCAACTCCACAATAGATACAAATATTGATCCGCAATTTTCTTCTCATTCTCCTTCCGGACTCCATTCGAGAAATTCGGGATTAGCGAACACTTGAAGGAATACACAATGGTTTGGTCATCTGCTTAATTACCGAGATTTTCCCCCAGATGCTCTCTCAAGGAAATGTGGAGATGATGGGAATAAAATGAAGGAGAGCCGGGAAAACCCGTCGCTTTCACTCTTTCTCTCCAACCCATAAACTTTTCCGATTTTTTGCTCCATAAACTGTATGGGTGTAACAGTTACTGGTTATGAGGTTCGCATATAAATATTTATGTAAGTAATGTACACCCCCTGATGGCTCAACCGCCATATCAATTTATAAATTTATATACAATCCTTGTAAACCCGACAGGGACTATAAAAAGGATGGAAAATTCTACTACAAGTACGTACTCTAGTATGAATGTACATTTACATTCTTCCATGCAAAGAGTCGAAATACTTAATTAAAAAAAATAAAAAATAGGCCATGGTGAAATACTGACTACATAGTACTTATTTAGCAATAGTAATTGTAATTAGTTTCGTGCAAGAGATTAAAAATGGGGAACTCACAAGACTCAATCTCAATGTTGCACATTTGAGAGTCCATTGGGAAATGGCGAAGATCCATTGGACAACTAGCCGTGACGGTGAGCCGTATTGACCTCGTGATGTCTCCAGTTTGCGAGATGCGGAGGAACTCATTCGAAGTCGTTGCCGTGTGAAAATAGGACGTCTTCTCGTTGACGAAGAAAGTGTCTGGCACCCACATGCTCTTGAGAAACTCCGAGCTCACCTAAGAGCCAAGTCTCAATGTACTACACATCTCCTACATCATGGACTGCAACACATCTCGGGATTTGGACAATGGGATGGAAATGAGAAAAGTGGAGATATATCCCAAACCTAATTCCCGGCTTCAACATCCGAATATATCTGTATTGTACGAATATACCCGGATATTTCAAATATCTTCCCAATCTGGCATTTACATTCTTCTCATTACCTCCCTTGCCCACTCATCCCCGAATTTCGGGGATATTGGCAATATGACCAAATATTCTGTTCTATTGATACATGAAGGATCAATAGTTTAATGGTCTGGAGACTCTCTTGATATTACACACAAAATACACACGGATCGCCTTTCTTGTGCAATTTTTGGGAGGGGCAATAAATCAAAAGCGATCCGATTTCCAGTTCATTTTGTTTACTCGTGTACTGTAAATGTTTTTCCTCCCCACGTACCGAAAGTGTCTTGACGCCCTTGGGTCCCTGGAATTGAAGGCGCGGGTCCTTCCACATTTGTCTGAAGTAGAAATCGAGGGTGAAGTCCTGTGACAAAGAGAATGTTAGGAACAAGGGGAAGATTTGCGGTTTAAGCCAAGCCGTGCAGACTACAGTGAACAATGCAAAGAGACAGAGTGACGACGACACGACACGACACTGGATTGTATGAAGAAAACAACGCACCATCTGGACCTCAGAGACACCCGAAATGGAAAGTACATACATACTTATCTTTACTTCCACCGGAGAACCTAAGAAAAAGAAGGTTTCTAAAGACTATGCAAGATCATGCCCATGCAGAGGAAAAGACCAGCAGGCCCAAGAGTTCAAAACGTCCGTAACCGATTTCGGGTGATTCACAAATGAGTTCAAGTTTTTAATTGGCTAATTACAAGGCTTGTTTAAGTTATTTACAACCCCAGATCACTTTCTTCTGCAACTAATTAATATGTGCCTCTTATTTTAAATGTTATTTGACCAGTTATGTCCTTGTCATTATGTTTATATACAAGGTATATCAGATATAATGTAAAGTATAATGGTTCGTGTTATCATGTTATAGTTTTAATGAACCGCCATTGTGGTTCTTTTTCAAAGGTTAATTCTTGAACTTTAGTACTTTGCGAATGGCGGTAATCAGTTAGACACGGTCTGAACTCTTTGCCCGCAGATTTGACCTCTGTACCATTTGAACTTCCGATAAACTTGAAATAGACTGCACATACATACTTATACCCACGGTTACCGCTTCACCTGAGGTAATCGATTGTTAGATAAGCCAAAATTATCTAATTAGTATAATCACAGTAAAAAGGGCGTGATTGAGTACCAATCAATATGTACACCAAAGGTATCATTAATTAGTTAAAAAACTTAATTAGTTAAAAAAAACTTCTTGAAAAAGTCGGAAAGGTTGCGACATTCTTGAAAACACTTTTTCATCAATTCCTTAAAACCTTAATTAGTTGATTTAATGGCGGGAGAAAACCAATTTGGTTAAATAAGTCATAAAAGGAAAGATGCATTTAGGAATGGTATTTTTTCCTTTGTAGTTTGGCCATCATAGCCATAGAGGTAATAATAATAATACCTTGAAAAAAGCCTAACTACACCTTTCCTCCATCAACTGGGCTAAATAACTTGGCTATACAAAAAATAACTCCACGTAGATAATCTTCCTAAACTGCTGTTTCAATTCAGCTTCACATCAACATCATTTCCATTCCACCCATTTGAAGAGATTTAATATACGCCTGGGATTTGTTTGGAGGCATGATGTTAAAAAGAATTCCAAACATTTATGTCTATAACTCCCCAAATTCCTTATGATGAGGGGATGCTATGAACAATACAAGGAGGGATAATGGGTCCCAGATTTACATAATATCCATCTTTTGGTCAAAATGGCTTAATCCCTTCAAATCATTCCTATCTAAAAAATAAACTTGACTTTCTTTCCCTTCGCACAAAAAGGGGAAAACAGAAAAATATGGCCTGGTTGTGAGCTAAGTAATTTACATTTGAAGCATACTAATGATCGTTTTACTTCTTTTTATTGTTTTAGTTTGTTTTAGTCCTTGTAAGGAACATTCAAAAATCTATTGAAAAGTGTGAAACATATTTACAGCAGTAATATTTACTAATAAAAGTATTAGTTTCATCTAATACCTCTCTTCTGGTTTTATGTATACCAAATATATTGGTCAAATGACTAAAAAAGTGGTAATATTTTCTACATTGATTCACAACATTTTGCCCTATTGATTAGCTTGAGAAATTGGGTGATGATTTTGCCCTAACTATTTTTTTAATATATGATCTACTATTTGAGCCTGGGAGATAGTAGACCTCATTACCAATGTACAAAGTACAGATCTGGAGAGGAGATTTACAATGTCTTTACGTACCTCCATAGTTGGGTCTCACGCGTTTGTCATAGTTTTGTTTGAATGAGTCGAGGATGGATGAGATGTTTCTGCTCAGCTCTTTCATTTCGTCTGGACTCGCCCCGTTCGACATCGCTGACCTGGAAACACAAAGGTGGAAGTGAAGAAGTGAAGAACGGGGTCAGGGCGGGTCGGAAGGTTGGAGGTTACCCGGCCAGCGAGTTGTAATGTAGTAAAAGCAATATGAGGAAGGAGAACATCTCGACGAGGTCAACTCCCCATCCCAACCTGGTGGCCACTGTGTCAGGCCTTCGGTCGATGTAGGGCCGGGCAGGTGCGCATGGCCCCCGCGGATCGATCCTCCTCCCCGCCTCTCCCTCGCCTCCCATCACAATCAATAAACGCAATCATTAGAATTCGCCGCCCCGCTCTTCTCCTCATAACATCATTATTCTATTGCTCCGACCGCCGAACGCGTGGAGGGCAGCCAACTCAGCCCCGCCGAAGACACCGTCCCTCGGAAATGAGATCCTTCAACCTCGCCGACTTTTCTCACCATCCACTACATTTACCTTCGGCTTTTCAAATCTCATAAATTATCCTCCTTAAATACAGATGTACATATCTCACCAATATGTATTTATGTGACTTACATTTAATACTTATGACTTATATCCAAGGCCTTCCTTTCTCCGTCGCGGTGTGGAGGTCTAATAAGACTAATAAGGACCGGGAGGAAATCAATAGGCTTATCTTTTATTAAGGACCCATTCTAACTACAAGTGTGCTCCTCGAGCCGGAGAATAACAAATAGACCTCTCAGCCAGCTAGGTCCTCTTAACATGATGACACGGGCGAGAAATGCTCCACTCGCGACATTCTGGGAAAGCAACTTATCATTCTCATTCCGACGTCCTTTCTCCGTGATCAACCCAGGACGTGCCGGGGTATGCACAATGCATGAGTTGGAGTCGTAAAGGGATTTGAGCCATAGCTTTGCTTCTTCACCCTCACCTGCTCGCCCCCTTCGCCCCACACAACCTACCTGCCTTTTGCCAGCTAATTCTGTTTACCTTCCCTCAGGCATACACAGAAAGAGACGGTGACTCACACCTGCTCTGGGTCTCATGTTCCAGGAGCGCCTTGATGGGTTCCTCGGCGGGTTTACTGGTTTTATTTGCCGCCTTCGCCCTCGTTGCTCCCAATCTCAGCCCTGTGGAGGAGAAGGAGTGCGGGGATACAAAGTGCCCACGTAAGTTAACCCTTTCCATCACATTCCTCTCACAATACTCTCAGAATGAGTAATAGTTTAAATACAATACAGAGATGAACCACTGGGATGGGCATTTTTCATTTTTCCAAATTCTGCTTCTCTTCACAATGTGGAAATTCACATTGTGAAGTTCTCATTCATTCTTTTCAATTCTTTTCAATTCAGCCTTTACAATTTAATGCTGAGTGAGCAAAATGTATATTTTTTCCAGCTCACCATTATTGTAACAAATTCCATCACACTTGCGAGAAATGCGATGCGATTTGCGACCCCAACCATCATAACAACGACGTGAAGCGCTGCGAAGAAGACTGTCAAGGTTAGCGACATTTCACAAAACTATTTTTTATATATATTATATTTACTTGTAGTACATATGGTATATATGCTCATGCTTTTCAACGGCCAATTCTTCAATTTGAAGGATCGGGAATTTGTTCTCCTTCTTATCGTAAGTTAGGATTGCCAACACCCTTCCGACCATTCCCAAGCTCTGCCTTAGGTCAGGCATTATACCAACTTTTAAGATAAACTTGAGCGTTATTGCGAGAAGCCCTCACGAGGGCCAAAGACATTAAAGATAGAGGAAAGTTTTAAATTAGAAGATTCTCTCGGCTCAACTTTTTTAAAAAAATAGTCAATAAAGAACGCCGTACGATGAAAATGGAAATTAATTTTAACTTTATAAAAAAATTATACATTTTTTCACATCCTATCGATTTTCCATGTTATGTGTGTATAAAATTGGGTAAAAAGGGAAGACCTAAGGATTAACTTTATAAATTAAAGTCTTTTCATCCTTCGAGTACTTAAAATGCTAAAAGGGCTTAAAGGGCTTACTAAGCGAAGAAATATAAATACTCGAAAAATACTTCCTTTTATACAAATTGTAAGGATAAATATAAGATATCGCGAATTTTACTTTATAATATTAACAGCATGGCATATGGACGGTAAGATACATGGATTAAATATACTCATACTGCTAATTACTATCAGTTGTAGTACAAATATATAATTTACATTTTGTTTATAATGTACTAACAATAAGCAGTAAACATACTAATAATAATAAGTGTATAAGTATATCAGTACTGTGTTTATAAATAGAAATATAATACAAAGTTTGTATTTGGTATAAAGGGGAAGGTGTAGGGAAAATAGGGAGAAAGAAGCTCAAATAAAAAAGCATTAGGCTTGAGAGGAATTTGACCAGGATTTCTAGGACTTAAATGTTTGAGAAAAGAAGTTTCTTTTGAACGATTGGCTGACTCATGTGATCGATACCTGAGCCCGTGATTACAACAAATCTTTGGAATGTTCTTGGCATGAGGATCGGGAAAGGTTGAGTTCTCCAATTGGAGAACACCTCAGGTTGATGGATCAAATTTCAGGAGTATCGTATTGCTTCCTCCCTCATCTCAATCCACATTGATTGATGAAGGTTGGGTCCTTGGGCTAATCTATTAATGGGATCTTTTATTCCAGACTACCTCCACGACGTCCGCTACGAGCGGAAGGACGCGGGCATGAGAGGGCTTGAACACGAGTTTCGGACCCTCAAGATCTTGCTGGCCATCACCCTCACCATCAGCTCCCTGGCCCTTCTGGTGGCCGTCTCTCTGGCCCTTTATCTCATCATGGGCAAGCGAAGACGAAGAAAATCGCTCCAGCCCAATGCCCGCGAACTCGACCTCTCAACTATTTACAACAACAAGGTAAATTAAATAACCAGAATGGCCCTCGTTAGGTCCAAGCACCTCCCATTCTGTCCACTCTAATACTTGGAATGATTCCATTCAGTGTGCTTCTATTCAGTTCCAGCGAAACGACTCGTTCAAGAGCTTGGAAAACAACAACCACCGAGGCACTCCGACAGATGAGAAAATCCGACGTGAGCCCAGCGAATCCACTTTACCTGGTAAATACATTAACTTATATCACATCAAATTATATTATATCAAACACATCATTTTTCATTATTTCACAAATGGGAAAATTGAACATTTTCCCAATGAAAGAACAAATGAAAAATGTGGAAATTATTTATATGAAACAAATGTAGTCACTCTAACTTGAAGTCTAAATATTTGTTTTCATTTTCATTTCCAGAGTATGCTTATGATAACCCGACTCTGGCCCCCTCACCAACACACCACGTCTGAATATTTAGACTCGACAAAAATCTCAATTCAATGACCTTATTTTAATTATTAAATAAAAAGCGAAACATTAAGAGCAATAATTCGAATGACACGAATTTGTATATCTGAACGGAGCTTTAGATGGAGCGTGCCGATACGTATAAATATTGTATATTTCAATTAAAAGTTATTTATCTAGTGAAAAATGTATTTTATAACTGTTATAACGCCCAAAAGCATAACTTTATTACGTATTATTATTACATATATTGTATTACCGTATTTAATTACATGTAAGACTTACAATGCAATTATCTCCGTCCAAATACAATAAGCTTCGAGACATTCCACTTGTACAATAATTGTAAATAGAAAAATAGTTATATTAAATACACATAGAAAATTATTTAATTTTTATAGTCTTTAACTACTTGTTTGTTATAAAACTGTTTGTTTTCAACTTTGCTCCAAATGTTGTTAAAAATAAAAAGTATATGATCTTTCCTTCTGCCTATTTCATTATTCATTTAAACGGCCTGCATACTGAATTACTTTTAAAAGTGCCGAACTAAAGGGTTAATGTAATGTAAAGACATGAGCATTAGACTCTCAAAGCCATAAATATTACACGCATTAATATGGTTACATACACTATAGGGAGTAGTTCGGCTAATATGGAAGAGAACTCTATATAGCTAATGTTTGATTTAATTAATTATTAAGCACACACCATTGTGGATTTTTTTACTTTTGAAGTAAGTGCCCTTTTCATTCATACTAAATAGGTTAAACCCTTGGCACTTGGTGCAATTAACTCAAGAATGGGCTTTATATTATTCAAGATAGATTTAAAAGTGAATCGTCATTCTCACTCTCGACCTCGATTCAGAATCGCAAGTTCCATCAATCATGGTGAAATCTCGGGTTCGTAAATCATACCCCTCATGAATGCTTATTTATAAACCACTTGGATCATATGAATGCGAAGTTTTCTTTAACTCCTCGTCTTAACGCGGGCCGTCCTCTTATAAATATTTAACTCTTTCATCAACCCTCTTCTTGAAATATCTCTCACACTTACCTTTTATATGGGATGTTTTATGGATGAAAGCAATCTATTTTACACCTCGCTCAAGAAATCACCGTTATATTCATTCTCCCTCCCTTTATCAAAGATGAATGTCTCCGAGGCGGAAAAGGGAACAAGAATGGAGAACACATCCACAAAGATCCTCATCCTCGACTTTGCGACACTCAACATCTTTCGAGCATTACACATGTTTTACGTTTATTTGCATAGGTGGGTTGATGGAGAGAATTCTTCCCAACTTTCCTGACTCGTCCCACTCTATCAACTTGAAGGGTATTAAAGAGAGTTGGGTGAAGTTCTTGGAATTCAACTCCACTTTTTCGGAGAAAAGGACTGTTGAGGGAGTTTCGCTTACAAATCGTCCCATTACAATGTACAAAAAGCCCTATATGAACTCATACCTCGAGTCTCGTATATATAAAATTCTCAACTTAAGTCTCCTGATGCTCAACGTGGGCTGAAAAGTAGGGAGAAATTCACGTATTTCTCTCCGCAGTACCTGGCAGTGACATGAGCCCAGTTTTGTCTTTTTCCCTGGTCCATTGATGAATAGGCCATTTGGGGGTTTAATAGGATTCAGTACAAAATTAATTCTCCGCCCTTGCGAAAACTACCTGTGAAATTGGATGGGAAATGAGGGTTGTATGAGGCGGAATTTGCCATTCAGACACAATTGGTTGTTCAATAGATCGACCTCCGCTCTTTTCCTTCTCCGCCCATCCACGTCTTTCAAGTGAAAAATGGAGAAAATTGGATTTCTTTCACTACACTTATCTAATCTTGACTCCATTCCCCAAATCCCGGAAATCCTCATACTCATTTCTCAATTTAATATGCATTTAAGTCTACTACCTCCAGGCCCTTAGATATGAAGTCTCAGGGAACTGTATTATATATATTCATAAGGATGATAAAACTAGGACTTCTTCTCATATCATCTTTCTATTACGACCACAATCTTCAGACTTTCAATTTTCTTTTATAGGGGATTTCGTTTTTGGAAGGTAACAGCTCTTTTATTTTTCCCTCTCTTCATCTCTCTTTTCCTCCCTCGTATCTCATTCTGGTCCGTAAAAGGTGATTGCATTGTATTCAATATCAAGGCTGTATGACTTTCCATATGCCAAATATTCTGTTTTACAATATGCACTCATGCAAGTCGTCCTATTTATAATATAATAAACTAAAATGGAATATTTGATTCTCTTGGGTGAAATAATCTTTTCATCGGTCTGAAATACAAAATGAATTTGGGGATATATCGATAGGATTCAAGATTGGATTCATAAATTCATATTCATTCAATTGTGTCAAGTGTAGAAGTCTTTAAAGAGAAATTGGAGAACACATACCAGAATACCATATACCTAATAATATTATGTATTAAGGTATTCAACTCTCGATTGGATCTCTTGACATTAAAATGAATATAGTCCAACATTTTGGCTCCTCATCTATTGGCTATAGGACAGGGCATTTTGGGAGATGTGAAATAGAATTTAGTAAAGTGATTTTAGAAGTAATAAATCCGCCATTCATGATCCTGCTTTAACTCATTCTTATTAACATTTCCACTCCATTCCATTTCAATTAAATTTCCATTTTGAAATTGAATGCTTCCAATTCACCTCACAACTCAACCTTTTCGAGGGGGAGAAGGGGAAAAGATAATATGGGGAAATCGTATTGAGATTCTCTTGGACCAAGAATATTTCCTACGTTAACTTTCCCTTTCTAAAACCTCTTTAACTTCAAAGAATTCCCCCTTTCCTTTAAAGTCTACATTCCAATTTGGATCAATTTGATATGGAAAATATTTTCAACCAAATTCTTCAATGTTTTCTATTTCACTGAATCGCCGCTTATAAAACTTTGACATTTATCGATTTAACCAAAGGCACACTGATACAATTCCATCACATCGTGAATATAAATAGGTATGTCAACCCCAGGAATGAGATATGAATATCAAATTGGAGCGGGGTAAATAATGGAGGTAATAAAGCTAAAACATTCATGGCGGTTTGAGCAAAAGTAAAAGCATTTTCATTGTTGATTCATTAGCTAAATTCATCAGGTATCCAGGAATGGAAGGCATCTTAAATCTTATGTACCTACTTATAATTATAAGTTATAACTACCAATAAATACTTATGTACAAGTACACGTCTGTACTTCTTTAAATTGTATTTAACTTATCCAATAATACTATACAGATGCCTTTGCTCCCAAATATAAGTATAAATTGTATATTAAGTTTATGTCTAACTATAATACTTTGAAATTGAGTTATCTAATATTATCTCATAACTGTAAATGTAAACAAAATCTTTAAAATAAGAAATTGACCTATCAATACGCAAACTCCTAAAACAAATAAAGATGTTGAAATAGAGAAATTCCCATTGATAAGTATTGATATTATTATTATATGGCCATTGTCATTATGTGTATCTTAATATATAATACTTAAATACTTAAAATATTGTGGTTGTATATATATATATATACATGTTATGAATTTTAACGAAGTATTTACTTGTATTTAAACTCATATCATATTTATGTTATTTGTTCATTTGTTGGAGAAAGGATGGGATTGGGGATGTTTCTTCTTGTATGATGAGAATTGGAGGAGATCCGGCTTCCTAAAAGTAAAGACATGCCTGGTGGGAGCCGGCGGTAAAGTAAAAGTAAAGAAGTATAATTTAATGAAATTTAGTCATGTTGACGTCGAAAGTCTTCCAGCACTTCCGGCTAGGAGGAACGAGCTCCTATCAAATTCCTCAAAGATGTTTATCAGGGCAAAGGCTAACATATTCCCAATTTGGTGACCCTTCCCATGTCGTGAAAATGGAAAGTTGTCAATTAGATGCTCTTCAAGATCAGGTTTGATACTTTCTTTTAACAACTAGGCATAACTTGGCCAATACTTTTTTATTTTATGTGTATTTACATGTCTTCATGTTCCTTATTTCTTATTATACAACCAATGTTCCTCATTATGACTTGTTAAACTTGTAACAGGTTCTTGGGCATGGTTGTATAAACCATTTAATGGTTTATAATAACTTCTCAGCTCTGACGTCTTCTGGCATCAAAATGCTAAATAATATAATTTTGATTTACAGACGGTTGTTCAAATGTTGGCGAGCCCCATTAACCCCGCTGACATGAACACAATTCAAGGGGTGTATCCTGTGAAGCCCAAGAGGTTTCCTTCTGTTCCTGGTAATGAAGGAGTCGGGGTCGTCACTCAAGTGGGATCAGGGCCAAATGAATCAGGAATTTCTCTTGGAGACTGGGTCATTCCTCTCTCACCCCTTGCTGGGACATGGCAGTCCTTCATGATTGGAAAAAATACGGATTTCTTAAAGGCAATCATTCTAATGCAATCATCTTAATATTTAATATATTTATCACAAAATACAATCATTATTTTAAAAATAATAAATAAAGTTTACCATGTTTCATCTATAATATCTTAATTTCTCAAAGAAATCTAACCAAGCATAAAGAAAATAATGTTTATTTTACCTATAATAATTTTTAATGATTGGCACTAATGAGCATTATTAATTGTTAATATCGGTATTCTGCCAGAGTAGACAATATAATATACGATTAATAATAAATCGATGCATATTTTTTTCACAGCTTTCCAATCAGATGAATCTCGTCTCAGCCGCCACAATAAGTGTCAATCCATGTACTGCTTGTAGGATGCTCAAAGATTTCGAACAACTGAAGCCCGAAGACACTGTCATTCAAAACGGCGGAAATTCGGCTGTAGGGCAAGCAGTAATCCAATTGTGTCGGGAGCTCTCCTTTAAATCCATTTCCGTCGTTCGGGCTCGACCCGATTTCCCGCAATTGAAAAAGAAACTTGAAGGCTTAGGAAATTCGAATACGCTTATCATCACTGAAGAGGAATTAAGGAAGAAACCAGAATTTAAGGCTCAACTTGGACTAAATTGCGTTGGCGGAAAAGCCACTACAGATATGTTACGAACCCTAGGTAAAAATATTTTATATTCGCCATAATCCAAAATATCGTAAATATTTAATACTTATACTATATTTCAATATATTTTTATGACAATGTGGGGACGAATTTTAACAATAAAAATTGTGAAAAACAGATAAAGGTAGGACCCTCGTAACGTATGGCGGAATGTCTCGACAACCAATCACTGTACCTACATCTGCTCTCATTTTTAATGACATTAAACTCGCTGGTTTTTGGATGACGAGATATAATTCAACTACAAATCTTCAACTGCGACAAGAAATGCTCGATTTCTTTGTTGAGCTCGACTTGGAAGGGAAATGGATCCCTCCGGAAAATGAAATAGTCCCCATTGAAGATTACAAGACTGCCCTGGAAAATTCTATGAAGGGATTTTCTGGAGTCAAATATATATTAAAATTTAATTAAATAGTCATTGATTACTTCTAGTGAAAATCAAACGTTATTGAGACCTGAAAATATTTTTATTGTAATGTACAGTATAATTTTCATATTTATTCAAATACATATATTTAAATATTTAAAGAATATTAAAAGAAAGTTTTATAAACATCAACAATGAATAAAAACAAATCAAACTTTGGATTATTTATTTATGACTACAATTTATTTGAACTTGATGGGAAATTACAAATTCGTTCAAAGTGCATTTAACAATTTCCGACGATTCAAGATTTGGAAAAAAATTATTGCGCATTCTTTTAGCCCCCGGCTTAATAAAAATTCAGAGAGATTTAAGAAAAGTTTCAAAATCTTTTGGATCAATGAAAGTTTTCCTCTCTTTGCCCACTTGACAAATGGCATAGCCAGGAGCCTCCATATTGCTAAATTCCTCAAAGTCCTTCTTGAATGCCTTTTCAAGGATTTGATATTTCTCTGAATTTGCAATTGGCAGCACCGACGTTCCGGTCGGGAGGGAGTGCGATCGTAGAATGTTAATTAACTTTTCATCTTTGAAGAAGACTTTGATAACAATCCTTTTACCAACTTGAGGTAATGCCGCAGACATGAGAGGGAGAGAAATCGGGACTTTGGCTATCCGATCCGAAAACTGGGCAAGGAGCCGGAATATTTTATTCTCATTCTTATCCGTGACTCCACATAGACGGATCAAATTGATCAATGATGTTGAATTCGACGAAGGCTCAGCACCTATAATTTAAAACTTGGGTAAAATCTCCATTTAATATAAAAGAAAATCCTGGGCTTACCGTCATCATCTTTTGTTCAAGAAGGAACCGAGAAATAGAAAAAAGAATTATTTTAATATTCAATTCACATTTTCATTGATTGAATAAAAATTATTCAATTACCGTCTTTCATTCGTACAATAACGCTTTGATCGTCGTTCCTGCTATTGAAATACCCGCCCTTCTCTGAATCCCAAAAGAGATCATCTTGTTCATCTTGCAGCTAAAATTCGTTAATTGTCAATTAAATGTCATTTAATTGTTAATTTAAACCATTTTCTCTTTTACAAGAAATTCATTTAAATCTGTAGGTTTGCATACTTTAATGGCCAAGGCCAGATACTTTTCTTTCCCAGTTGCTTCGAATAAATCAAGACAAGCGGCGATGAGGTTTGAGAAATCATCCACGCAAGCAGGAATAGGTTTACTCAAATTGATCACACTGCCTTTTTCCAAATCCTTATATGCAGTTCGGATCAATCCTCCTTTGTACATATATTTCTCAATGAATTCCAAAGCCTTCTCGGCTCTGGCAATGTATTCAGGCTTATTTAACGCCATCCCACCGCGGCAATATCCAGAAATCATCAATCCTAATTTATAAAACAAATCGTTAAAAATACTCTTCTTGTTTATATCTATTTATCCATCATTCAATGGGAAATGAATTCACCATTCCAAGAAGTTATGAATTTTGAATCCAAATGAGGTCTGGGTCTATTCACGTTCCGATAATTGAATAAAATGGTGTTTGCCTTTTCCAGGCCTTGTTCAACATCTTTAACAGGGAGAGAAAATTCCTTTGCGGTTTCTTCAAGGGTTTTTGATTCATGTATAACATTTTGATTCGTGAGCTCATCGTGAGGATCCTGTGAATATCAAGTTTTTTAAATATGAAACAAGGCAAAATGTCAAAATAATTTATAGTGTAAAAGTATTTTATTGTGAAAATATTTTCAATGTGAAAAACATTTGACTTTCATTGTGTATTTACCTGATAAGGATCCACATTTCCGCCTTCTTTGACTCCATACCGAAAGGCGTAAATATTACCCAAGAGTTTATCCCCCACTTGCTCGTTCAATATATCGTCAATTTCTTTCTTCGTCCAGACATAAAACGCTCCTTCTTTTTTTATTTCACTTTCAAATTTAGGAAGAGAATCCGCATCTTCGGCAGAATAAAAACCTCCTTCCTGTAAAATTTCAAAGTAAATAATTTATTTTTCCCATTTAATAAATATTATAACAAATAAATTTTATTAAAACAAATGTTAAACGATATTACATACTTCATGGCTCAGATCACGTCCCACGTATGTCAAAATATCATTTACAATGTCAGCATAAAACTTGTCTGTGGTCATTAGCCAAGCATTTGCATAACAAATGGTCATTTGAGCTTGATCATACAACATTTTTTCAAAATGAGGCAACTTCCAAAATTTGTCTGTAGAATAGCGAGCAAATCCCTGAAATTAGCAATTTTCAAAATAATTTAAAATAAATTTAATATTTATTAAAAGTACATGATTGTACAATCATTTGTCAATAAAAAGAATAAATGGAGAATAACATTTGTATATTAAATATTACCTGTCCAACATGATCATGAATTCCGCCTTTGACCATTCCTTTGAGCGTTTTTTCGACCATTTTCAAGCAATTTTTACCAGGCTTGATCTTTTCATACTGGAGGAGAAAATGGAGATTTACTGGCTGAGGAAATTTCGGCTGCTCTGAAAATCCTCCATGTGCAGGTTCAAAGCTTCGGGTTAGCTGCTGACAACATTTGTCCATAACTTCTTTGTAATCAGGAAGAGTTTCATTAAATGGAAGAATTGCAGAGCGAGCCAAAACACCAATAATCTTTTCAGAAGTTTCGGTAAACTTTTCCTTGTTATCTTTCCACTTAAATATTAAAATCCATTAATAATTATTATTAATAATCCGATTAAAATTGTATTTAAAATGTAATATAATTACTTAAAAAACTGAAAAGTCGACCTCACCTGATCGTTGATTGATGTAATAAGTGACGTAAATCCAGGTCTTCCATAATATCTATAGGTTCAAATTTTAAATTGATAATTTACAAATTGTCGTGTCAAATTGTGTTTGTATTCAGATGGTGTTTTTGTGTAAAATACCTATCCCCTGGTGGGTAGTATGTACCTGGAATCAATTAATGTTATGTTTAGTCTGAAATTGTCGATGCCAAGTTTTGAATCTTTTAAATGTGAAATATTATTATGTAATAAAATTTAACAAACCTCCGTAAAACGGCTTCAATTCATGGGTCATCCAGACACTCATTGGCCATCCTTGCAATTAGTAATTAAGATATATTATTTATTATATTTACTTATAAAGATTTCTCATAGTTTATGATTTAGCTTAGATTTTAATATTACTAAATTAAATTGAATAATTAAAAATAATTCTTAATTATAAAAATAATATCTGATATATTAATTACCGCCACTTCCAGATACAGCGTTTATGAATGTCATATAAATCCGATCTATGTCAGGTCTCTCTTCTCGATCCAATTTAACATTTACGAAAAACTCGTTCATGAGTGTAGCAATTTCGGCATTTTCAAAAGATCTAAAATAAATGAAAATGTTTAGTAAAATGAAAAAATGTGATTCATCGTAAATTATTGCATGAAAATACAAGAAGTGGATATTTTATAAATATAATTACTCATGAGCCATGACATGACACCAATGACAGGTACTATATCCAACCTGTAATAAAGATATTTAGAAAAATTTTAGGACTCGATCAAATATTTCGGTAATGGTTTATTGTTAGTTTAATTTATATAATATGATAATTTTGATTATATAATATGATTTGTATTGGCTGACATTTATTTAACTTTTTTTAAAAATATACCGATAAAAATATTGGCTTGTTCTCATTTTTGGCCTTTTCAAAAGCTGCCTCACCCCAGGGGTACCTGAAATTTAATTAACGATTCATAAGGGCAATTCTATTATTTAAAAATTAATAAAATGTATTAATTTAACAAATGTATTAATGTATTTAAAAGTTAATTACCATTGTACTGGATTAGTTTGATGCTGAAGAAGGTAAGGAGACTTTTCATGTTGAAGTAAATTTTTCTCAACACCGGCAGAACTCATTTTTCTAATTCCTATTAAAATATTTCTTAATTTCATTTACTGCAATAACCAACGTCTTTATTCTTTAACCAGCGTCAATTGTGTTAATGAAATCAACAAACACATGAAAATGAAATTGGTCTTTTCTCCCGGCAAGCCTCTTAAAAATATTAAGATCAACGACGGAGTATAAAATGATTTAAGAGTGAGAATCTGCCTATACCCCACACACATGGGTCTTCTCAAGTTATATAACTTTCCCTTTCAATTTTGGACAATTCCTACAAATAAGAATCAGCCCCTATAGATGGCAACAAAAATTCCGTTCGGCTGAATAGGAAAATTCATGTATGAAATTCACTCATGCTAAATGTCTTGCATTTTTGCATTGTAACGATTCAATATTATTCAATACAATATTAACTATATTTCCAATATCCAATATACTATGCAAATGCAATATAGTAATATAATGTAAGATACTGTTAATCCAATTGATAAAAAATATGAAGCTTGTATAATTGTTAACCTTCTTGTGCATTTACTTGAGATTTTTGTTTAGACTTGCTAGGCTTCTTTGATTTATTCTTTGTTGGCATCATTAGAAAATATTAAGAAATGACAGAATGAAGAAGCTAGTAATATATTTTTGATAGTTTTTATTTATTTTCGTGAAATTATGATGACTTTTTATAAAATGGGCAAAATACTCTTTAGTAAAAATTTTATCGTAAGTTTACAATAGTTTATACATAAGGATACAAAATTCAAAATTGTGAGATTTAGCTTTATGAAATTGTATAGGTAAATTATAGATTTAACTTTATTTCATACATAAAAATATCAATAACATATGACTGTTATTATGATTAGTTGATTTAGGTAATGCTTAAAGACTATATACAGGTAGTATTCTTACCCTTGTTATTACTTGTAATAAGAGTGAATGTTGTAGAAAGTGTTGAGATCTCCCGTGTATCTTATACTTATTTGGAATATCTACAAATATAAATTGTACTATATCCTATACCACCACAGCACAAAAAGGTGTGCGCAATCCTTTTTATGTATAATAGATCTTTATTGCAAATCAATTGTTTATCAATCACTTAAATAGAGTGTCAATCAATTACACTATCTTACCTATCCAATTTCTCAAATTATTGGTGGAGTTAGATTATGAAATGAATAAAATCAGACAATTACTTAGCTCTTTTACCCAAACATACAGTTACTTCAATTTGATTCGCAAAGTTTTAAGAGGATAAATATGAACCTTTTCTATATTGCTTTAATTGGAGCAATTGCTGTCTCTTCTGCTTCAGCAGGTAAGAAGTTTTAGCATTTGGGTTTAAACTAAACTATTTGAATAAAAATATTTTGTCAATTTATTTACATTTTTACATTATAATGTAATTTGAAACATTATTAGGATATACTGGTCCAACAAATGCTGCTGGGGTTGCTCTGATTAAAGAGTTTGAAGGATGGTTTCCAAACTTTTACACTGACCCTGTTGTAAGTAAATTCATTCACTACTAATATGATTTGAGTCTTTGAGCATGTAAATGTAATATTGTATTTATAAATATAAATGTTTTACATAACCATTTATATACAATAATAATCAAATACTGGGATCCAAAGGCTATGTTTACTTAAAATATTTAATTGTAAATAGGGAATTCGAACAATTGGGTATGGTCATGCTTGTCATGTTTGGGATTGTTCTATTCCACTCAACGGGCTTTATTATCCTCCAATGACCGAAGCACAAGGAACGGCTCTTCTCAAGTCAGATTTGGCTTATCCAGGAAGGTAAGAAAGATCTTTACATTTTTGTAGTTTTTATATTATAAAAATTTTATTGATATTATAAGTATTATTGTGTCATCATTAATGATCGTGCATGAGAATTAATGTTAAATTGAATTCAGATATGAGAAATGTGTGGCGGCTCAAGTTACATGGGGAAATCTGAATGAAAATCCGCCCTCGCATCTTTTGTTTTCAATCTTGGATGTGGAAATTTTCAAACTTCAACTCTTCTGAGGCTCCTCAATCAAGGAGGTATAAACTTATTTAATAATTTGAATATTAAATAATTGAAACAAATAATTTGTAATATTTTTATTTTCATATTGTTAAATAATTCAAAGATGTCATCGGAGCTTCAAAGGAATTTGGCAAATGGATTAATGCTGGAGGTCAACCTTTGCCTGGACTCATCAGACGGCGTGAAGCTGAAAGAGTTCTCTTCTGCTCCGGTGGAGGTAAAATTATTGTATACATATTTAGTCTTGAAAAAATATTAAAAATGGCAAGGATCAATTTAGTCAATGCACTATCCTATAACCATAAAATACTAATTAACTTTTCTTATAGCATGCAGCACTGGGTGTGCCGGGACTGTGACTGCTGATTCTCTCAATATTCGAAAAGAGCCCAACTCTTCAAGCGCCATAATGGGATCTTTGTCACAGGTAATTTAATATAAATAAATAAAATAAAACTCGTTTAGCCGATTTCATAATAAACTATGCATAAAATATTCTAATGTTTGTGCACAGTGGAGATTGTAGTGATTAATTTTATGAATGCTATAAAATCTTTTCATTTTCCCAGGGAGCGAGGGTTGACATCAACTCGAGGGTGACTGGAACTCCAGTGAGTGGAAACTCTCATTGGTTCCATGTTGGAGCTGGCTACGTTTCTGCCTACTACATCACCATTACTTCTTCAAGCCACTCTTGGTGTGCGAAGTAAAAGAGCTGAACAACCATCGCCACTCAGCTTTCCCAATCAATATCTATTTATCCATTAATAACTTTGAGTTCATATCATGGATTATGCAAGAATTACTTAAAAACAACTCAAAATACACTAATTTTTAAATGGCTGATTAAGATTACAATTTGTGTAATTGGCATGTTTTGTGAATTTTATCCATAAATGCTTTGTTATGATGTGTAAGATTATCTTATTGATAAATTGTAAAATTGAAAACAAAAACGATATAAGAAATGATTTGCCAAAATTTCAATCCTATAAATAGTTTGATTTCACCATTTTAAGTGATAACTCTTCATTCTGTCATTTGCCACTCTTACGATAAAGTTGTCTTTTATATAATCAATGGAAAACTTTTAAATCCTTATTATAATTTCAAAGAACTGGCGATTCCCAGTTGCCTCATAGACATCTAAATTGTATAGGAGAAACTGTCAACAAGAGCGTCGTACATTGGGAAAAGTAAGTAGTCAAGATTTTTCAACTCTCATGTAAATGATGATGAGGATGAACGTGACATGCACCATAACCCACATCCAAATATTGATAATCCCTCACCACACATTTAATGTAAATATGTTTGATAAGAACTCAATCTTACTTGTAAATTCTAGATTCTCTCTGTGTTTAGTCCTTGTTAATATAATCCTTTCCCTTCTGTGTTCTGACTTTATGAAGTTCCTATTCAACTCGTGCCTTTACCAATTACCTTTTCTCCTCCCTTAAATCACCACATGATCACATTGATATATCTTAAAGTATAATATTAGTTTATATAATACAGACTACTATATATAATGAATATACAGACAATATGGGGGTATATAATGAAATGAACGTTATTAGCACTGACAATGAGTAGTATTGCATATAATCAGAGATACAGATATTATAGGTCGATATAGGTCATCATGTCTTGAATATTCCGGTTGAAAATTTAGCCATTAGTGAAATTGAGAATTATGAGCTTTTTAGCACCCCCACTTTCGTGTATGTAATAAAAGTAATAAGAGAACCATTCTCGCATCCGATCTTTTGTGGATCTTTATAAAAGCATAGTTTTTGGACATTACACCCTGAAAAGCTACTGATACAAACTCGTCGTCAGTATATCTGATTATGGTTCTAAAGAATCTCTATTTATTATAAACAACCTCCTAACATGGAGGGTGGTGAGATAGAAAAAGTTTTGATATAATGAGGATTTGGTTAGGGAGCTCCAGATCAACATCCACATATGATATTTGACAGGAACTGAGGGAGCCGAAAGTGACCAAGTTGTGTGGGGCTGATTGGAGTTGGGGGCAGGGGCTCAAAATATCCTCTTGATATTCCTTATCACTCCCTTGACCTCCAGGGCGAAGTTTAAACCTCCAAAGAGTGAATCAGTTGAAGAGATTGAGTTGGCCATGTCGAAGCTCGTGAGCATTTTGTGTCGGGGTCCGGGCGTCCTCGCGGCTCTCCGCAACCCTCCCGTCTACCGAGGATCCCTCAGACGACTTTACAAAGGTCACGAGCCCCCTTTTATTGGATCACCCTCATTCATTTCAATTAGCCCTTGTATTGAGAGCTGGTTTGAATTGAGGATTTGAATTGAGCAGGGGCGTCCCTTCGCAGTTCCCAAAACGATCCCAAATTCGATCCGAAGGCCTGTTCCAACGAGGAATGGGCAAAGCGGCTCAGCCCCGAATCCTACTTTTGTACAAGGGAAGGAGGGACCGAGGCGGTAAAATTGCTCATTCATTTAATTACCCTTCTACATGTGATCCTTCCCCTTAGGCCTTCACTGGGAAGTTCCTGAAGCACACGGAGGAAGGAGTGAGGAACCTTTACTTTAATAACACCCCAAATCCCATCTTTTAATCATACAAATTATTTCTCTCAGATCTACTCCTGCGTCTGCTGTGAAAATGAATTATTCTCGTATGTAAATCCTTATTTGTTCACACTCAACACTTTTTCACTTTCATTCTTATCATGTACATATAAAATTTACAATGATCCCCAATTTAATATGGTGAAAGGCTTAAACCTAATCCGTTCATAAATACAAAGATTGAAAATTCCTCTTGATAGGAAACATACCCTTATTTAGCCTGTTGAATGTTTGGAATTTATTTTTATGAATTTATTTATGAAAATATTGTGGATATTATTTACATATGGTGGTTTGATTAACGATAGGTCAAAATCAAAATATGATTCTGGCTCCGGTTGGCCGTCCTTCAACGATGAGCTGAAAAACGAAGAGAAGAAGGACTATGGAATCCTTCGGCGAAAGGACGTTTCCCATGGGATGGTCAGGATCGAAGCCCTTTGTAAGAAGGTGTGTTGAAATGGAGAGTAAATAGCCATTATAAATGTTAATAATCCCTTCTCAACCACCGTGGTAATTGTTGTTTGCAGTGCAATGGGCACTTGGGACATGTCTTCGAAGACGGCCCGGCCCCTGAAGGACTCCGCTTCTCAATCAACTCCGCGTCCCTCAAGTTCAAACCCAAGAAGCTGTCGTAGGGGAAATGATTGTGAATAAAAGGGAGATGAGGGGATGATAAATGGAAAGGCGAGTGAAAGGCTTAAAGCCTCCTCTTTTAGCGCCCAACATCCTAATTGAGATTGATGAAGGGAGAGCGGCGATGACTTTATCCTCATGATTTATCGTCCACCCTGCTGTGTGAACCAGCTTGCGAAAAAATTATAGCCTCATCTCAACACCCCCTTCGGCCCCCATCGATCCGCTAAATAGGCATATAAATATATTAAGAGCGAGGGAGAGAGCTCAGGAACACCTGTGAAATTTCCACCCTCCAATTAAGATCGTTTACGATAATTGATTCTCATTTCAGTCCATTCTCCGAGGGTCGTAAATACATAAATAATAATCCGATTTCCCTCTCTAAACGCTCCTCAAAAAAGCATGAAGTTTCCACATGAGTTGGATGAGTTACCAAAGCCCTCTTATCTCTTTTTTCATTTCCTTGTTAGACATGATTCACACGATCAACTACACGAGTTTCTTCCTCTCCATATGTTTCCAATCTCATCGCATTTAATCTTTCACTCACCCTCTCAAAGTGTTCAATTTCTGAATTATTGATCCGGATTTGCTTCATACCTATAATTCACAATAGTAGGAAATTCATTCTAAATGTTATTTTTAATTATCTGTATTATCTTTCTTATCATTCCTTATTCAGTCCTTCTCATAAAAGTAAAATCGGTAAGAAATTACTGCAAATTATTAAAAATTCATTTGTCATTTTATTAATTATATCTGGTTCATGAAGTTTTATCATTTTACGCATTTGGGCCTAATTGATCAATATCACGAAAATCATCTTTTGTATAAAATCATATTTATATTCATGAATTTCACATGTTAACAATTTTGGAATGGATTTTGGTTAAGGTTTAAGTATCAGCCTTGAGACCCTTCTTAAGATGGACTGGAACAATAATAGTTTGAGTTTAACTACTCCCCGATTTACGATGACAGGGTAATGAGGGATCGTGGGAAAGGCGACAGCCAGCCCGAACTGCCAGGCACCAGCTCAATTAAAGGGTAATCCAGCAAAGTAAATGATTTGGGGAGAGGGACACTTTTCTCCCCTCATGAATCCCAATGCGACCAAAGGCCCAACACACCGCATCCCACACAATCACACAACCCTGGGCAAATAACATATCCCGAGTCTCTCTTGGTGATCCAGAGAAGCGAAGTGGAAAGTGCTAACTGCTCACTTCTTTCTCTTCTGGTCCCCGATCGGTCATCGAGGTGGAAATGAGATAGTGGCCAATGACCAGAGATACGCCAGTGCCAAATGGCTCCATTCCATCCTATTCCCAGCCCAGCTCCACCACATATGAACTTCTGTATGTAGTAGTATGCAGGGAGGAGACGACGTAATCGGATTCATGATCCATTTTGAAGGACAAGAATTGGTTTATGTGACAGGTCAATGGAGCCACCGCATTTATTTTTTGTACATGAAATTTTACATTTGAGGGTGGTTGATATGCGGGGGTCTACCACCACCTCGGCGGTAGAGCGTAGTGATGCGGCGGAGGAATGTCGGGCGGGAGGGTGAGCGGGAGGTGGAGCGGGAAGTCGAAGGAAGGCGGTTTGGGCTGGCAGGGTTTTCCGTCTCGGACCAGCACGGGCACGGCGACTCTTCTCGGGGAGGGCGAAGGACTCGGGCCGCGTTCTCGTCCGGCACGCCCCAACAGCTCGAACAACTCCTCGTTCCCTCCATGCTGCTGGTGATGTTGCTGTCTAGACAAAATAATCCACACGTCACTTTTAACAGTTTCAAACTCACGAATAACGTCTTGTTGGACAATAAATACAAACTGATATGGCATTTTATACCTAGTAGTACTTTAGAAGAAAAGAAAACATCTTTTACAAATCTGGGCATTGGACAGTGAAAAATTCTGTACTTTAGGATGCTACAACAAATATTAAGAATACTAATACTATACGGTATAGTCTATACCTATAGAATACACATTTCAAAAGAAAAATGAAATGATGTTTCAAACATTTTTTCAAAGTTCTATGAACCCGTTATTAAGATTGGTATATTCCTTACATACCAAAATACTAAGCATGTTTATAGGGAATTTAGGTGTTTGTGCTAAAGGAATAATTTTTTGTGTTTATTACAAGAAAGAATTATGTATTTCATACATACAAAAGGTTAAATTGTAAAAGGTGAGGATTATGCACTCATACATGAATGTCATGAATACGTGACATGCCCTCATTGGGGTTCATTCATTCCTATGCATTTGAAGTATGGAAATAGCTTGTGAATAAATGGGTGAATAAATGTAAAGGAAAAGATTTTGTAGAGAAATGGACCGTTTTGATTTTGTACCTTTTAGTCTTGTAACGATGATTCTGGAACCAAATCTTGACCTGGGTGGGAGTGAGTCTGATGATCGAAGCAAGATGTTCTCGCTCAGGAGCTGACAAATATCGTTGCTGACGAAACCGCCGCTCCAGCTCATAAGTTTGTGTCTTTGAGAACAAAACCCTTCTCTTTCTCTTTTTTCCTCCAGAGTGTCCCGTGATGGAAGGTGTTCCAAGGGGCACATTGCTCGATGAGCTTCCGGCTGATAAAAGCGGAGCCGCAGTTTCCTTCTTGATCTCTGCTGTAGAGGAGTCGGCAGGGACGATGTCAGGGCTGGGCCTTTTAGCCGGTTGGATTTCCTTCTGGTCGGCGCTCGATGAAGTGGAATCGGGGCTGAGAAGGGGAGCCGGGCTGCCCTCGAGATCTGAAATCGGACCACCGGTCGATTAAACACGTAAAAAGCCAGTTGACCCTGAATGACTCTGATAAGGGCACATCATCCCCATCAAAAAAATCCCCATTGGTATCATTGGATGGCTTTCCTCTTACTTACATTACAAGCTTAGATTACATAGTTGAATTGGGTGGGGGACATCAAAGAGACAGGAAATTCATTGTGGTGGGGGCTACCTGCGGCCGCGGACACTTGGCCCCTTTTCATTCTCCCAGTATTTACACAGGAAACGAAACTGGCCATCAATTTGTCAAGACGTACAGGAAATGGACGCCTACCTTGGGAGTCAAAGGAGGTTTGGGTGCTCCTTTGACTCCTTTTGGGATTGAGACTGAGGGCACTCGAAAGAGAGAAGAAAGGGAGGCGGAGGAAGGGGTTCGCCCGCCCTAAGATTGATAGGTTTTACTCAACAGAGTCAGGCGGACAAAGCCCGTCCCGCCTCCTTTCTCCTTCTTTCCGCTTCCGATTTTTCTTGGCACAACTTTCCTCTTCAAATATTGACTCGATTGGGCCGGTGGGAGCCAAATTTCGTCCTCGGTCGGGGCGGATTGGGAAATGGGAGTGGAGAGAAGGGAGGCTGTGAAACGGCAGAGTGGACAGAGTGGGCACACGCCTTTGTGGGCCGTGGAGACAATGGGAGGGTCGTTGGGTGTTGGAGTCATCGGCTCCCTGCCGCGTCTCAAACAGTCTTTGGAAGACCGTATTATGACCTGTCCTCCCAAATTGGTCCGAAGTAGCACCTCGGGGATACAACTTATTGCTCGCCTTCCGCTCCCATCAAATATCCCTTTTATTGCCAAAGCACAAAGAGACATTCAGCTCGTCCGCGTCACTCACGGGAACGGAATTTTATGGGAGAAAGACAGCTAATCAAATTCCGAGTGTCAGAGAACCGACTTTACTTTGGTCATCAAACACAGTGGAAATACAATGTAATGTGGCCCATATAAAGCCATGGGATGCTCTATCATTCTATCTTGCTGTGTTGGAGTATGCACGTAAGAGTCTGTAGTTACATAAGAAAATAATACGGATAGTTACAATGTAGATCCATTGCGCATTGTACTATGCGAGATTGAATGTGAGCCTCTGAGATTTTGATCGAAGTAAAGCAGAGGGAGGAAGAACGTGAAGAGTTTGAGGATCTGGAATAGCTCTCGAGGACGAGATCGAGGTCGAGTGAACAGAGTGGAGCTCCGGCCGTAAATAATGAATAAAGAGGAAGAGGTAATTGAGGAATCAGCAAATTGAGTCGCGGGTCGAAATGAGTCGGAAGAGCCGGGAGGGTTAAAAAAGCGGGTGGAAGGCCGGAGAGGGTCGAGAGGACTTCGAGAGGAAACAAACGATCTGGAGTGGAATCCTCATAATTTATCCAAAGAGCCCCATTCGAGTGCGGAAGTTCGCCTATAAACATCTCTCCCTCGGTCTTTGCTCAGCACAACTTTCCCCTCATTTTCATGCATAACCAGAGTCGTTTGGGAAGCGAAGACGGTTCCCGTCCCGGCCCTTTGTCCTCCACTGGGGCGGGAGAGAAGGTAGCCTTATGTAATCACATTAAAAAGCCCCCTTTCCCATTGACGGTCGATTAGGGAGGGAATGGCCGGCGGAGAATGAGGAATTACACGGTCCCTGCACAATCAAAGTCCCAGGGTTTTGTGCTCGGGCCGAGGCGTCAATCCGCCCATGTAACAACCTCGTGTAATGCAATCCGACCACAAATAAAATCTTGTCACGCCTCGGCCACTCCGCCCCTTTCGGCCCCTCGGCAAACATCGGTTCAACTTGTCTGGGCTCTGGGCCCTAACATGGATCCGGGAATGGATGGTATTATGCGGAGGGAGATCGGAAATCCTGCACTCAGGGCCCTTCCTCCGGGATGAGTCAAGATCCAGGTGCGAAGTAATGAAAAGATCGATGTAACGAGAGTGGAATTGATAGCCGTCGCTAGAGTAATGAGGATGGATGGGGCCCATATTGGGCGTGGGCTAACAAGCCATTTCACTTTCGAGCACCGCAGGAGTCCTCAATATTGGGAGCCGGGTAATTCGGAGCGCGAGACAATGATGGAGCATTTTTAATATCCAAGAATCTGAATGGGGCGGGGAGGGCGGCGGCGGGCAAATATGAATTAGGAAACTGACGGGCGAGTGGATTAATTGAATGGAATGGTCGGGAAGTCGGACGGGGACGGAAGGAAGGCGGAAGTGGAAACGTTAGTTATTCCCCTTTGTCCTCCCGCTCTTTGAGAAGGAACAGAAAGTTTTCTCCCCTGCTCATCACCTCCTATAATGGAACCACGAAAGAAGACCCCGCTCTAATTTACCCATTACCCTTACCCATTATCCCACAGCCCCAAATTACACTTTCACACTCAATAAGCCAACCCGCTGTGGACAAACTCCATCCCCATCACTCAAAATAAATATCCTCCGACTCATTACATAAACATGAATAAAAATCAACACAAAAATGAATTGTGCACATACCAATATAAATACTAATGCATATTACGATATATCATATGTGCAGTACTGATATGCCCAGGATAAGTATTAAATACATTAGGTATGTAGCTCTACGTTGGTATATCATACATTATTAGTATGTAAATATGAATGAATAAGAAAGGATTATTTGTGCACAATTCTTATCGCCCTCATCACAATCATCGATTTTCTCATCATGTTTTTGAGGGATTAAAAAGAGCTAGAGGGCAAAAAGAAGGCTGTCCAGCCTTCGCTACTTAAACGATATTAATGGTTTGTTTAGGGGATAAAAAATGAGAGTGAGAGTTGAATGGGAGGGATTTGAGATCTCTCGGCGGGCTGAATGGCCATCCCGCACCTGTCACCAAACCCCGGCGGGCGGAGAAGAAGACAAAAAAAAGAAGAGGAGACATCTTGAAAGAATTTTGACATCTTTCCGGCTCGGCAAAACAAAGGTTTGTCTGAGAGAAGGGGAAAAAACCTCGGAAGTCTCCTGTCACGACTGCCGAAACACCCGCCGCGGCCACCCTCAAAGTCAAAAATTCTGAGATGAAACCTCAGATGAATCATTGCGTGTTGACCACACATCGAGGTGATAAACGACTCATCACATTTCACATCAAACATTCTTTCATAAATTCACAACCAAGCTGCGTAATGGTTGCTTGTTGGTATAATGGTCGGGAAATTGGGATGATAGTACTTTCGTGTTAGAAGATATTGAGGAGTTGCATGTGGGGGGAAGAAGTCTCTAATTTCCTGACGTGTTCATTCCGCTCACTCACCTTGGTCGGAAGGCGGAAACCGGGGAAGGTCTTCGGGTAGAAACTGCCCCGAACTTCCTGCTTTGTTCTCGGGGAGGTCGAGAATGTCCCGGACGTTGAAACCCGACGGCTTGGTGAGCCCGGAAGCTGCCGCACCCATCATTCTCATCTCCATCAGCCTAAAGGAACAAAAAGGATCATGTTTCCAATTCCCCTCTTCTGAAACTCCCAACTTATATAATTATGTATTTCATACCTACTATCTTGTTTAATACACTTAGGCTACAATAAATTTTTGATAGAATATAATTTGGATACAATCATTACAATATTCACTTAGGTATGTAATCATGAAGAACAATGATCATCCCAAAGAACATTTAAGTAGAAGAAGCACGGCGTGAAGTGAAAGGGTGGAAATTAGCTTAAAGTGGTCCTTGGGCTCTTTTCTGTCCCGCTCTCACAGGAGCAACATTCATGGTTAATTGCTGCTCTTAAAACTCTTCAAAATCAATCAAGGATCAATGAAAACAACTGTGTGAGGATCTGCTGGAAGCGTCGATGTTAATCGTAGGGATCCGTGATCGAAGACTTGGGAGCCGAAACCTGCTCTTGAGTAAAAACAGAGTAAAAACAAAGTAAAAACTGAGGGCTCTGCAGATCCCCACACGCTGTAACGAGTGTGAATGGGCAAAGGGCCGTCAGGACTCATCTTGGTCCGGCCTCTAATAAGTATGATTTGGTGGAAATGATGGGGTTGGCCTGCAACTCAAGTTTTAATTGCAGGAGGGCGACGCGGAGGGGCAGCTGGAGAACCAACCTTCGACCGCTCCTCCACTTATCAGATCAAACCTAATTATTTAGCACGGATTGGCCTGATTGACGGATGTCAAGTGTTTCCCTCACATCCATTATTATTCTATCAAGGAGGGAGGGTCGGATCGACATTCCTCCCTCGTCCTACCGGAACGAAGAGAAGGAGAGAACTAATAAGCGGAAAGTGAAGAGACTCAATTCACAAATAAAACTACTTGTTACCCCTCGCCCTCTCAAACTTCACCCTCGTCAGCACAAACTTTACTTCTACCAGAAAATCCTTCATTTTACTAAACTCACAAACTCCACTCATGCAATGGACCCAAATACATACCAGTAGTTTTTATATCAAAGTGGATCTTTTCTATAAAAGCGATACTTTTATACTACTAAAGTATATCTTTGTTGAGTAAAAATGTATTTAACTTTCGTATAGTCTTAACGAGAAAATTACTCATCTGTACTTGTTTAGAATGCAATAAGCAATAGCTTATAGCTTTATAATTTATACTTTAACTTTGTATTAATTCCCACTAATTTATATATATGAAAGCTGATTCTTTTATTGATAATGAAAGTGTAAATTAAAAACAATTATACTTGACGGATTTTAGTTGCATAAGATAAATACTTATGTAAATGAAAAACTTTGTAAAAATGTTTCTTAAAGTCAGCGTTATGAAAAGATAACTTCATGAAAAGATACAAATTCTTTCATCTATACGTTAAATCTCTGCTTACTAAAATCCTTATTTTTACTTTTAATACTTTTCAGGATGTAAATGATAGATTAGATGTTTTACAAAAAATGAAATCACACATAAGAAATATCTGATAGCTTCAACAAAGTCTAATTACTCCTCATTACTAGCAATTATAAAGTTTATAAAAATGAATCTCTGCTTAAAAATAATTAAACTAATGCACTTTATAAAGATTTCTGATCAAAATTCCAATGAGGATATATTTATGTAAAAACAATAAAAATAAATGAATTTATATAAACTCTGAGAAAACCTCTAATGAAAATCTGAGAAAAAAGAAAATTTTTTAATGGAGATCATAAAAAGATTGCAGATGATATGAAAAGTGATATAAAAAGGGCTTACATTCTCCAGTAGGCTTGAGGGGGTGAGTGAAACAAATGATTTGAAGTGGGACTTGTCGGATTTGCAGCTCCGAGAAGAAGCCAAGCAGCCCGGGCGGCCGCCGCACTGTGCATCAAATACCTTTCACTTTGTTCAGGGAATTTGTCCTTCCGCGGGGACTGAGCCATGTCGACGCTGGTCGTGAACTGCGGTGGCTAGCAGTTTGGCCAGTGGGCGGGCGACGGGGCTCTTGAGCTCAAGTGCGTCCTCGAGGAGGATACTTTCACCGGATTGGTTGTTGGGAGAGCGGCTGAGCGCACCCGCTTTTTGTCACCTCGGCCCATCCGCACCCTCGGGTCTCCATCGGATGAGGAGCCGAGACTAATTTCCCCTAATTCCCACCCTCTCCCCTCCGGTCCTTACACTCGGTAGTGTTGGTAGGCTCTACCTCACTTTTTACCTCGCACCCTCTCCCAGTCGGCTCCCATTCAGACCCCATTGAGAGAAACAGATTCTAGAGAGGAGATTAAATCCATTTTTATTTGTTAAGCACCCATTTGCCCACTCACTCCAACCAGACTCATCATCCATCATGGGCTGTGTCGGAAATACCTTTATTATGAATAGACCTTATATTTCAAATATGTTTTATGTATCTCACAATGTTTGTACGGAATATATTTAACTAGATACCAATGGAATATAATATGAGTATGGTAGTGAGAATATATTATATTTTTGGATGTTTGATATTTGGATATTTTGTATATAATAAATTGTGGCGGCTCTTTAGTCATTCATAATCTCCTCGAGAGATTTGTAGTGGTTGGTTAGGGAAGTTGTGACGGAGACTTGAAAGGATCTCGAGGCAGAGGGGAAATGTGTTTAACGGATTTGATACTCCTTCAAAGGAGTGGAGGTGAATGAATGGAACTCGAAAGGGTCACCGGTCACAAAAGGACATTTAATGAAACTCGGCGACAAGCTGTCTGACGAGCTTAAGCTGAGCCCTCGGAGCTTTGACCAGCAGCTCCTCAACCTGCTCACCTCACAACATCCTCACTTCCGATTCGGATTACTTTCATTAATAAGTCCCTCCAACAGCCCACCTCCCATCACCTATTAATATTCACCCACAAAGGTCGCGGCCCACTGTTTGTCAACTGAAACCCTCATTCACGTTTGCGGTCACCGCTAACGACTCTCCCTTTCCTTTGAGAGCCCTTCAGTTTTCATATCTTATAACACTTACCATCTTCAACCATTGCTCAAATACCGCTTTACAATGAGATCTAAGATCCTGATATATTGCTTGTTCATACATTACAAAGTTGTAAAGAGAAATACCAGTTGAGATTGAATATTTGAGTATCGATTTGTATGGATTGATTATTTAAAAGTATTTGAATATACGGTATAGGCACTTTTAATAGATTGAGTGTTTGAGCAAATTTGTATGTTTCATATAATAATCTACCTGCCAGGGTGTAATTAATTATTCACTTGAGGAATGCCGTAAATATAATTTAATGGGGACGGAGAAGGAGGAATCTGTTGACAAGGGAGTGAATGGGATCTTCTCAACCGGCACAAATTGGCCGCAGCGTGGGAGGCCTCATTTGACACTTTCTGGGTTGTTTCCCTTTAGGGCCATTTCCACCACTCCTCAATTTATGATTCCCCTCTTTAGCAAGGAGATCCCATTGTGTCAAACCTCCTTTTCATTCCATTTAACACACCAAATATGGATTCTTTCCGAATGAACACCTCCTTTACTTTCATTCACTCACACTTCCTCACACTAATCGAATAATCATACAATTGAAGGGCTACTTTCATCCACCTTCATTTATAAGAGGAATTTTTCGCTTATGAATACATTTTTACAATTTATAAATAATTTTCATACTAACGATAAATACTATAAATTATGAAAGTAATAAGATAATAATAAATATATGTAATATACAAGACATGTATCGTATTTATCCTAGTAATCAAGAATCCAAATAATGTTGAAGCAAAAGGAGACCTCAAATTAAAATATCATGTCCCTACAAAGCGCAATTGCTTTAATAATTTATATACCACAACCAATGGTCATGATTAAATTATTATTTCAAATTTGGTTCTCGTCATCGGCCCTCGGCCTAACGCAAAGGATCGTTGGATGGCTGACATAGGAAAAGACAGACCCGACGACAGCGGGACTCGAACTCGGAACCCAATCCAAGGAGAGCCAACTCGCTAGTCAGTCACCCAAACCGACCCTTCTAAAAGAAATGGAAAATTAAGTTCATGTTATATCTAGAGAAAAGAGACCATTGTTGATCTAATCTAAATCCTTATAGAATTTTGAATCAATTTGAACTATTGGAACGACCGACTTAATTAATTAATTAAGTTTTAAAATTAAGTTTATCGATTATAATTATGAATATTAGTGCTACACATACGTATAACATTTAATTTTCTTATACTTTAATTTTCCACTAAACTAAATTACTTAATTTATTTCCAATTAGGTAAATGTCTAATGAAAGTACCAACTACAATAAAAGTCCTGTAAATATTTGAATCAAAAGTGATTTATATAGTAAAAAAATAAATGTCGTTTATTTGACTTGAATGGCTTTTGAGGAACTGTTGAAAATAATTTATTACAACTGAAGTTTAAGGTAATTAAAGAACATTCTTATTAAATTCATCCCCCAATGGTACAATTGAAATATTTATGTGTAGTACCATTTATCAACATGTGTACGAGTATACACACATGGTTTATTTACAAGATTATGGCTAAATGCCCGGATCCCAATAAGTTGTATTATAACAGAAAATGTAATTGTGATGTAGGGACGAATGTGAACAAAAGATTTGAATGACGTGATGCAGAGCGACGTGTGACTATTAGAATACAATTATTGTGTAATGTAATTTCGGCAATTGGTACATTGTGTGACCCATTGGCCTCCGTTTTCCGGATGAGCAGAGTGGAAAGGCCCCCTCCGAATCCTCAGAACAGCCCATGGTGAGATCCCTGTAAACATCCACAAACACACAAGGGCATTATGTGTGATTGCCCAACGAAGCAACATTTCCATCATGGGCGGATTCTATTGAGAAGGGCGGAAGATTAGCGCCCATTGTGAAGGAGGAAAGAAGTCCAAAACCTCACACTTCTTTCACCTTTCCGTTAAATCTCCCCCTTCCAGGTATTATTCAACAGAGTTTCCACAAAACGTCTCTTTCCTCGTCCTCACCCCTTAACAACAACCGGATTGAACTCACATTCATTCATATATCAATCCGTGACAAGATGTTGAGGCCGTAGTACGCTAAATTTAGGAGTCTTTAAGCCTCTTCCGCCCTACCACGTTTCATTCATTAAACAATTTAACATTGTCAAAAATTCTCAATGACCAATGCTCAATAAGCCCATATGGGGAGAATGAAATCCCCTGGGTTGTTAATACTCATGTATAGTTAGAATGTAGTAATTGTGTAAATTGTATTTATAAACATTATGTACATTAGTCTGAAGAGTATGAAGAAAGCCAGGATAAAGACAACTAGATAATAAACATATTTTATACAATATTTAAGTATCATAAATAAATAAAATTAATGGCAATTAATTTAAATTGTTATTCAATTATAAGTAATTAAATGCATGTCAACTTCTCAAGAAATCCACGTTCATTCTTCAGCGACATATTAATTTTCCTCAGCGAGTGCGTCGTGAACCGATCGTGCTCAACATGGAGCAATCGAGGTAAAAGAAGGTAGAGATGGGCAGCCATATGGAAGTCATGATGAGTTTCTTCATTTGGCTCCGCCTCAAACCTCCTCTTGATAAAATAAACAATGTTTTTCACTATTCCGCTCGTCTCGTGGTCATACACGAGGTCGGTAATTGGAATCTTCCCATTCTTCACTTCGGCTGCCTCCACTTGGTCGATGATTTCCTCAATGTCGGATGCCCGTGGTTGGTCATAGCAGTCAATGGATTTGAGAACATGTTTGGCCCACAAATGATCAATTGTCCTTTGGAATCTGGTCGTAGTGGCCGTGCAGAGGAAGGGGAAGAGGAAATTATTTGTCCGAATGTCCTCATATGGGGAGAGGAAGGCCGTGAGGGTGATTCTCAAAGCATTTCTGTCGTAACTTTCTCCTTTCTTCTCGAGTTGTTTAAAATGTGGGCGGTAGGCCGAGAGGACTTCGAGGGGCGGGATGGACGGTTTGGCCTTGTTGAAGATGTCCAAGTGGGCGAGGAGGACGGAGAATAAAAATGTCCAAAGAAGGACGAGGAGGGGGATCCAAGAGTTGGCAAAAAAACCTGGATATGCCTCCACTCGCTCGATCCCTTTGAAAACGGAGATGGAGGGGAAGATCTCTCCAAAATACACAGCCACCAGATACACAATGGCGAAGATCCCATGGAAGGCCACCACGTTTTTTGTGCTCTTCTCGACCATGTGAAAGGCGAAAGTGTTTATGAGCCGATGGGATATGACAGTAAAGAGAGTCGACTTCTGCCAAAGAGGATTTTCGAATTTTGGTCGCGTCTTTTGTCCAATTTGGACCCAGAAGCAGTTCAGCACGAAGAGCATAAAAACGATGAGAAAAACTCCATAGCTGAATTTCAAACTTAGGGTAATAACAACGAACACTCGAGAACCTGTTCAATAAATGGATTTTTTATTACATTATGTAAATTGTATTAAATTATGATTTTTATATTATATTGAAATACATACTAATAGATTAATGAAAATTCATACCAATGACCATAAGATGAAATATGAATTTGAGAAGCCAATTTCCAAAACTTTCCTTTTCAAGTTTCCATTCAACTGTGTGGTTTTTGTCTTGACTGAAATGAAGAACTTGCAAGTAATCTCTGCATTGTTTGTCATAAGCAGTGAGAGCATAACAAGCTGCCACCCAAGGGATCACAAATGTTCCAAGAACATCAACAATTTGAAGCACCCAATCTAGATAGATAGACCAAGTTTTATTAGGAATTATCATTATGTCAATCAGAAACATCAAGTTAAGGAAAGACTTCTACCAACGTTTTTGGGAAGGACCGGCATATTGACTAATTGCTAAATGAATTGAAAGGAGATTTTGAGGAATTCCTTCAATGAATGTTTCAACTAAAGAAAATTGTATTTCTCTCAAATTCAATCTTCGATTTTCGAGTGCAGCATTAAATTCGGTCTTAATTTGTTCCATTTTCCTGAAATACGGAGTAAATGAAATATCAAATGAATTATGATTATAATGTTATTGTACCTACATTGTTAAATTAATGTAATAATAATACCTGAGTTTAGTCCAAACAAAGCTTTGTTTAAAATCTTTGTTGTTTTTAATTGCTCTTTTGTATTCATTTCGCTTAAGCCAATTTGGTACAAATCTAATATATAAAATGTTATCAGTTATCAATTTTAGCTGATGTATCATGTTTTGTATATATCTATTCATTATTCTGTGTCTTTAATAAAATTAAAAGTATGTATTATTTCATTTGTAATCACCTCCATATCTGTACAACTGGAAGACAAAGCCCAATCAATCTCCCTATATTTCTTGAACACCAACTTGAATTTAATTTGTCATTCTTGAACCAGTTTTCGCTAATTGAGAGATTGAGACGAATCGAATGTTAATTATATCCGAATTTGCATAAAGTGAATCATATTATGTAGTAAGCTTTAGATTACATTAGTACCTATAATAAATACAAATATGTGAAAACAAGAGTAATTTTTATGACTTTACCTCTCGCAGTAGAGAATATTGCAAAAGTAACTAATGCTTATCCAGAAGGAAATTGTAAGAGCAAAGTAAACATAATTCCCATCTCTAAAGTACTTGACTGAACGAAATGCTGCAAGAACCAAATTGATAATGAATAATACAAGAGGAATGAGGTAAAGAAGGATGTCTTCTGCTGAAGGTTTACGAATTTGGTCCCAAACTTCCGAGTTCTTTCCACCATACTTCCCCATACGATTGTTCGCCTCTTTAAAAATATTTACATCATTAGTTTATCGATTATTAATTATTACCTAGTTTTATCAGTATTATCATTATTTCAAAAATATTGCAATATTTATTAAGTATATTAAAACATGCTTACTTTCATAAAGTAAAGGGCTTTCAACATCCGCAGAACTTGTCGTTGGCTCTTCAGTTTGATCCATTTAAGTCAGTGGAATACTTTTCAATTTCCGAAGTAAAATAAAAATTGAATCCAATTTCTTTTTACTTATTTTCAGCAGTTGTGATCATTGTCGTGAGTTTGAATGAGACTGGCCTGAATTAAATCATATAGCTAAATAAGTAAAATAACTTGATAAAGGTCTCTGGATAAGGGCGATAAGGAAATAACGATAATGATGATAAGGATTTTTGACTATAGATATGAAAAAATGACATCAGAAGACAATGAGTAATTTGCACCTCTATGTGTGTAGTGTGTGAGGTGTGTGTGTGTGTGTGATAAAGTTGCATTCATTCTATGTACAATACTTGCTCAACATACTATCAGGGAAATTGGTCTTTACACCCCCCTGGTTTTTACGTTTAATTGTAAATAGCTTTTTTATTGACAAAT